>CM019070.1:4148314-4409560 GCA_009667805.1 Leptobrachium leishanense | reverse complement strand
TCTCCGGTGCAACCGGATGTAGATCGCTCCCGGGGAGCGATCACATGGTGCCCCGGCACTTCTAACGGCCATTGCACGGATGCCTGGACTCCCAGGCATCCTGCAATGGCGTTTGAGCTGCTGAAGCGATCCGATCGCTTCCAGCAGCTCAAAAACGGCAGGACGTACCAATGTACGTCAGCGGGTCTAAGAGAGACCCGCTGCAATGACGTACATGGTACGTCCGAGGTCCTTAAGGGGTTAATTTCTTACATATAGCACTGGATATACAGACGGTGGTGGTGGGGAGGAGGAGTCGGAGGAGGAGCAGGAGGAGGCCGCCAGCTCTGGTATATACTACTGTTATATTTTTTCAAGACTTTCAGTCAAAAATAGAAACCTGCTTTACTTACTGTATTTTCCTTCTTTCATTTATTGGATATATCGAAGAAGCCAGACCGAGCAATCAGGAGGCGATTGGCGAGCTTCGCCTGGCAGTCAGGACACTGGATTCCATCCATGAACTGCTGCAGCACCTCCGGGAACACCTTACTAACACCGCGGACATCCTGGAGCGGCAGTAAGAGTCAATACGGATGTGCCTCAGCTGCTCCTGCTCGCCTGCTTTGAGGTCGGACCAGCGTTTTCTGATCTGGTCCTTCGTCCCGTCTTTCCCAAACACCTCCAGGATGGTGGTGCGCGTAGCTTGTCAATGATACGATCCTTCCTAAAATTATCTTCCTGCCGTAAGGGCCCTTACTGCAGTCATAATCTTTGTAATCAAAGATGCGGACCAGCTCCAACATCTCCTCAAATGCCAGTAATTCTAAAAGTGAACCAATACTTCTGAACGCCTGGCTTGGAAGATGGCCGCCATTGTATGTTTGTTTGTGTTGTTTGTGCCCCTGTTGGACAGTTTGCCATCCTTGGCATGTTCCCTTCCCTTCCCTTCCCTTCCCCATTTTGTAAATAAATTTTCTATTTTTTCTATATTTTCCTGTTTGTGTGCGTTGCTTTACGTTAATAAGTTAATTATCAGGGTTATCCAAAGAGATCCGAATTGCTTGAGAAAGGTAACCGAATGCTGAAAATCAGTGTTCGGTTACCTTTCCTGACCATTCGGCTATCCAGAGAGCTGGCAATTCGCCAAATCCTGGCGAATTGCCTGCACATACGGTGCCTGTTCGGTCCCTGTTCGAGGGCAGTGAAATCTCCATAGAGAAGCAATGCTTCGGCTATTCAGAGAACACAAACCAGCAGTGAAAGGTTCCCCTAATGCCCTGCCATTCGGTGGTTTAATTCGGCAAATTTATTCAGGAGAATCCCATAGACTTCAATGTTAAAAATATTCCCGTTCTAATTCAATATATAATAAACCGTTCATTATAAAATTCTGCAGTAAAAAGTCTCTTTATTTATAGATTTTTTAGGATACTTTAAGCATTTTTCTGTTTTTTTTTTATTTTTATTAAAAGTCCGATTTTTTTTTTATTTTTTTTTCAGTTTGCTTATTTTTTTTGTAACAGCCCTCTTTATTATCATTCCCTGGACCTCCTGTGAAAATTTCAGACATTTTCGCTCAGTAGTTTCTTTGCAAACAGCGTTTCTTTTTCCCAGATTCATACAAATGGTTTTGCTAATTTATTCACTGCCTCCTCTACGTCACAGCTGCTTCGGCTCTGTGTGATTCGGCTCCTGTTCGTCTTTTTCAAAGGTTAATCCAGATGTTTTTGCTTGTTTTCAGCGTGCATTCGGTTCGTTTTCGTCAGGTTTGCGGCAGCTTTTCTCTGCAATTCGGGGGCCCTGTGCTGTTTGCTGAATACACCGCAGGGTCACCGAAATGGGATCGGCAAAAGGAACCGAATTGAAGAGAACGAAAAGTCACCGAACGTGCGGTGACTTTTCGAATCTCTTTGGATAACCCTGTATGTATTGCTTGGTTTCCACACTGTTAAACACGTCGATGCGGAGGACGCGCTCAGCGCGTCCTCCGCATGGCTGCTGGTATGCGGAGGACGCGCTGAGCGCATCCTCCCTTTGGGGTCATCCTCGATGTCAGCCCAGCATCCGGAACCGCCGCCGGTGAAATTAGGTGTCATCGCGACCTCTCTCCCTCCCGATCGGCGGCGTTGCGGGGGTTAACCCAGGCACCAATTGGAAGGGCACAGCCTGCCCTTCCAAATGGTGCCTGGCATTAACCCCTGGGGAGCTGGATCGCGAATCGGCGCTGAAAAGCGCCGGTTCGTGATCCTTTCCCGGAGCTGGCCGACATCTTGGATGTCGGCCAAGCCTCCGGGAACTCCCCCTGAGGACTGGCGTCATCGTGCGTAGCACGATGACGCCAGTCCTACAGGGTTATCCAAAGAGATTCGAAAAGTCACCGCACGTTCGGTGACTTTTCGTTCTCTTCAATTCGGTTCCTTTTGCCGATCGCATTTCGGTGACCCTGCGGTGTATTCAGCAAACACCACAGGGACCCCGAATTGCAGGGAAAAGCTGCCGCAAACCTGACGAAAACTAACCGAATGCACGCTGAAAACAAGCAAAAACATCTGGATTAACCTTCGAAGAGGAGCCGAACAGGAGCCGAACATGAGCCGAATCACACAGAGCCGAAGCAGCTGTGACGTAGAGGAGGCAGTGAATAAATTAGAAAAACCATTTGTATGAATCTGGGAAGGAAACGCTGTTTGCAAAGAAACTACTGAGCGAAATTGTCTGAAATTTTCACAGGAGGTCCAGGGAATGATAATAAAGAGGCTGTTACAAAAAAAATAAGTAAACTGAAAAAAAAAAAAAAAAAAAAATCGGACTTTTAATTTTTTTTAAAAAATTCAGAAAAATGCTTAAAGTATCCTAAAAAATCTATAAATAAAGAGACTTTTTGCTGCAGAATTTTATAATGAACGGTTTATTAGATATTGAATTAAAACGGGAATATTTTTAACATTGAAGCCTATGGGATTCTCCTGAATAAATTTGCCGAATTAAAACCGAATGGCAGAGCATTAGGGGAACCTTTCACTGCTGGTTTGTGTTCTCTGAATAGCCGAAGCATTGCTTCTCTATGGGGATTTCACTGCCCTCGAACAGGGACCGAACAGGCACCGTATGTGCAGGCAATTCGCCAGGATTTGGCGAATTGCCTGCTCTCTGGATAGCCGAATGGCCAGGAAAGGTAACCGAACGCTGATTTTCAGCGTTCGGTTACCTTTCTCAAGCAATTCGAATCTCTTTGGATAACCCTGCTAGAGTTAACCCCTAACTGCCACCAACGGTGGAGATAGGGAGTTCCAATGAACTCCCTATCTCCCGATCCGTGGCAGCTAGGGGTTAAAGTTTGGTATGGTTGGATCGGCCAGAGCATGGCCGTTCCAACGATACCAAACACTACAGTGAAAAAAGTTTTTTTTAAAAAATTAAAAATAAAAATATATTTTAAAAAAAATTATAAAAATTAAATAAACATTTTTTTGTTCTTTTTTTTGGTTCGTTAATGCAGCAATATTGTTCCCATTTCAATTATAATGTGAACAATGATGCTGCACTAACGAGGTGCTGGGGCAATATCCACGAGGAGCTGGGGCATGTCCACGAGGAGCTGGGGCATATCCATGAGGTGCTGGGGCAATATCCACGAGGAGCTGGGGCATATCCACGAGGAGCTGGGGCATGTCCACGAGGAGCTGGGGCATGTCCACGAGGTGCTGGGGCATGTCCACGAGGAGCTGGGGCATATCCACGAGGTGCTGGGGCAATATCCACGAGGAGCTGGGGCATGTCCACGAGGAGCTGGGGCATGTCCACGAGGTGCTGGGGCATGTCCACGAGGAGCTGGGGCATATCCACGAGGTGCTGGGGCAATATCCACGAGGAGCTGGGGCATGTCCACGAGGAGCTGGGGCATGTCCACGAGGAGCTGGGGCATATCCACGAGGTGCTGGGGCAATATCCACGAGGAGCTGGGGCATGTCCACGAGGAGCTGGGGCATGTCCACGAGGAGCTGGGGCATGTCCACGAGGAGCTGGGGCATATCCATGAGGTGCTGGGGCAATATCCACGAGGAGCTGGGGCATGTCCACGAGGAGCTGGGGCATATCCACGAGGTGCTGGGGCAATATCCACGAGGAGCTGGGGCATGTCCACGAGGAGCTGGGGCAATATCCACGAGGAGCTGGGGCATGTCCACGAGGAGCTGGGGCATATCCATGAGGTGCTGGGGCAATATCCACGAGGAGCTGGGGCATGTCCACGAGGTGCTGGGGCAATATCCACGAGGAGCTGGGGCATGTCCACGAGGTGCTGGGGCATGTCCACGAGGAGCTGGGGCATGTCCACGAGGAGCTGGGGCAATATCCACGAGGAGCTGGGGCATGTCCACGAGGAGCTGGGGCATATCCATGAGGTGCTGGGGCAATATCCACGAGGAGCTGGGGCATGTCCACGAGGTGCTGGGGCAATATCCACGAGGAGCTGGGGCATGTCCACGAGGTGCTGGGGCAATATCCACGAGGAGCTGGGGCATGTCCACGAGGAGCTGGGGCATGTCCACGAGGAGCTGGGGCATATCCAAGAGGTGCTGGGACAATATCCACGAGGAGCTGGGGCATGTCCACGAGGTGCTGGGGCATGTCCACGAGGAGCTGGGGCATATCCACGAGGTGCTGGGGCAATATCCACGAGGAGCTGGGGCATGTCCACGAGGAGCTGGGGCATGTCCACGAGGTGCTGGGGCATGTCCACGAGGTGCTGGGGCATGTCCACGAGGAGCTGGGGCATATCCACGAGGTGCTGGGGCAATATCCACGAGGAGCTGGGGCATGTCCACGAGGAGCTGGGGCATGTCCACGAGGAGCTGGGGCATGTCCACGAGGTGCTGGGGCATGTCCACGAGGAGCTGGGGCATATCCACGAGGTGCTGGGGCAATATCCACGAGGAGCTGGGGCATGTCCACGAGGAGCTGGGGCATGTCCACGAGGTGCTGGGGCATATCCATGAGGTGCTGGGCAATATCCACGAGGAGCTGGGGCAATATCCACGAGGAGCTGGGGCATATCCATGAGGAGCTGGGGCATATCCATGAGGATGTCGGATGTCGGCCAAGCTTCCGGGAACTCCCCCTGAGGACTGGCGTCATCGTGCATAGCACGATGACGCCAGTCCTGGAGTTAACCCCTAGTTGCCACCAATGGTGGAGATAGGGGTTCCAATGAACCCCCTATCTCCCGATCCGTGGCAGCTAGGGGTTAAAGTTTGGTTCCAACGATACCAAACACTACAGTGAAAAAAGTTTTTTTAAAAAAATTAAAAATAAAAATATATTTTAAAAAAAATTATAAAAATTAAATAAACATTTTTTTTTTCTTTTTTTTGTTTTGTTAATGCAGCAATATTGTTCCCATTTCAATTATAATGTGAACAATGATGCTGCACTAACGATTTTTGTATGCGGTGCATTTGTTAAAAATCGTGTAATTTCCCCCAAAAAAAAATGTAACGAGACCCCATCTCTAATTTTTTTAACAAGCGCACCCCATAGAAAATATAACCGCAATTGCTCGCATGTTAAAATGTGGAAAAAAACACTTTACACGTTGTAAATTATTGACAATTCATATTTTATTGCATTTTTTGTTATAATATACAGACAGGTCATGACGTATACATATAATAATGACATATTATGAATCTGCCGAGTCTGACGGAAAGAACGATATATAATATGTCTGGGTCATATACTAAAATAAGCCTTCAAAACACGTTTAAACATGACGAGCAAAACCGGTAAAAATTAGCTCAGCACAGGGACGGGAAAAGCCTCAGCAGCGAAAGGGTTAATTAAAAAAACACGATAGAATCGCCAGAATTATCGTATCGACAGAATGAATTATCGGATCCGAAAAACAAACCAAAAATTTATTATAAAAAATATATAAAGTAGTATTAAAAAAGTAAACCATAGTAGTTTTCATCAAAACGAATAGAGTTAGGCTAGGGTCAGACGAACGCATTTTTCACGTCGTCCGTGAAAAAGTTCGGTCGAACGAACGTACGTATTTTCCCCCGGAATACGCGATAGCGGTCATACTATGCGCCTTTTCGTCCGTGATTTTGTACGGATCATCAATAAAACACTTTTTGAGTCTGGACGTTATGTTGGCCGGACATTAGCAGCGTCTGACGTCTCCTAATCACACACACACGCCGCTATGCGGCCGCAGCGCACTCTGTACGTCAGTAGTAGCGGTTTGACGTTCTCGAAAAAATGCGTTCGTTGGCCACTTGCGTTGCGCGGACGAACGTTCGTGCGGCCGTTCGTCGTATGTTCCCCGGCATTGGACGTCATTTGCTGCTAGTACGGCCGTGATTTCGTGCGGCTAAACGCACGTTAAAACTGCGCTAGTCTGACCCTAGCCTTAGACAGCTTTGAAACGAGAACAGACGTTCCGAAAAAACCAAAAGTTCCGAAAAACGAAAAATTGTCGATATACCGAAAACCATGTACAATTCCGAAAAACGAAAAGTTCCGAAATACGAAAAATTGCCGATATGCCGAAAACCATGTACAATTCCGAAAAACGAAAATTTTCCGAAATAACGAAAAGTCGATACAGAAACCTAGTAAAGTGACCCGAAAATACGAAAAATGGTCGATATTCCGAAAAATAAATGTACCCGAAAAACGAATCGAACCGAACCGAATCGAAACGGAAAGCAGTCGAAACGAGCCGAATCGAAAAGTTTAAAAATTCGAAAAATCGAATCGAATCGAATCGAAAAAAAAATCGGTGCACATCCCTAGTTTGCAGTCGCTTCAATGCGCTTTGGTGATTCAATTAAATTCACTATTCACCGCAGGGTCACCGAAGCGCGTCGAACATGGAGTCGCCGAAGACCACTGAAGAGAGCGCCTATCTGACCGCTGAAGAGAGCGCCGATCTGACCGCTGAAGAGAGCGCCGATCTGACCGCTGAAGAGAGCGCCGATCTGACCGCTGAAGAGAGCGCCGATCTGACCTCTGAAGAGAGCACCGATCTGACCACTGAAGAGAGCGCCGATCTGACCGCTGAAGAGAGCGCCGATCTGACCGCTGAAGAGAGCGCCGATCTGACCTCTGAAGAGAGCGCCGATCTGACCTCTGAAGAGAGCACCGATCTGACCGCTGAAGAGAGCGCCGATCTGACCGGCTGAAGAGAGCGCCGATCTGACCGCTGAAGAGCGCCGATCTGACCGCTGAAGAGAGCGCCGATCTGACCTCTGAAGAGAGCGCCGATCTGACCGCTGAAGAGAGCGCCGATCTGACCGCTAAAGAGAGTGCCGATCTGACCGCTGAAGGGAGCGCCGATCTGACCGCTGAAGAGAGCGCCGATCTGACCTCTGAAGAGAGCGCCGATCTGACCGCTGAAGAGAGCGCCGATCTGACCTCTGAAGAGAGCGCCGATCTGACCGCTGAAGAGAGCACCGATCTGACCACTGAAGAGAGCGCGGATCTGACCTCTGAAGAGAGCGCCGATCTGACCGCTGAAGAGAGCACCGATCTGACCTCTGAAGAGAGCGCCGATCTGACCGCTGAAGAGAGCGCCGATCTGACCGCTGAAGAGAGCGCCGATCTGACCGCTGAAGAGAGCGCCGAACTAACCTCTGAAGAGAGAGCCGATCTGACCGCTGAAGAGAGCGCCGATCTGACCTCTGAAGAGAGCGCCGATCTGACCTCTGAAGAGAGCGCCGATCTGACCGCTGAAGAGAGCGCCAAACTAACCTCTGAAGAGAGCGCCGATCTGACCGCTGAAGAGAGCGCCGATCTGACCGCTGAAGAGAGCGCCGATCTGACCTTTGAAGAGAGCGCCGATCTGACCGCTGAAGAGAGCGCCGATCTGAAAGCTGAAGAGAGCGCCGATCTGACCGCTGAAGAGAGCGCCGATCTGACCGCTGAAGAGAGCACCGATCTGACCTCTGAAGAGAGCGCCGATCTGACCGCTGAAGAGAGCGCCGATCTGACCGCTGAGAGAGCGCCGATCTGACCGCTGAAGAGAGCGCCGAACTAACCTCTGAAGAGAGCGCCGATCTGACCGCTGAAGAAGAGCGCCGATCTGACCTCTGAAGAGAGCGCCGATCTGACCTCTGAAGAGAGCGCCGATCTTACCGCTGAAGAGAGCGCCAAACTAACCTCTGAAGAGAGCGCCGATCTGACCGCTGAAGAGAGCGCCGATCTGACCGCTGAAGAGAGCGCCGATCTGACCTTTGAAGAGAGCGCCGATCTGACCGCTGAAGAGAGAGCGCCGATCTGAAAGCTGAAGAGAGCGCCGATCTGACCGCTGAAGAGAGCGCCGATCTGACCTCTGAAGAGAGCGCCGATCTGACCACTGAAGAGAGCGCCGATCTGACCTCTGAAGAGAGCACCGATCTGACCGCTGAAGAGAGCGCCGATCTGACCTCTGAAGAGAGCGCCGATCTGACCGCTGAAAGAGCGCCGATCTGACCGCTGAAGAGAGCGCCGATCTGACCTCTGAAGAGAGCGCCGATCTGACCTCTGAAGAGAGCGCCGATCTGACCGCTGAAGAGAGCGCGCCGATCTGACCGCTGAAGAGAGCGCCGATCTGACCTCTGAAGAGAGCACCGATCTGACCGCTGAAGAGAGCGCCGATCTGACCTCTGAAGAGAGCGCCGATCTGACCTCTGAAGAGAGCGCCGATCTGACCGCTGAAGAGAGCGCCGATCTGACCGCTGAAGAGAGCGCCGATCTGACCGCTGAAGAGAGCGCCGATCTGACCTCTGAAGAGAGCGCCGATCTGACCTCTGAAGAGAGCGCCGATCTGACCTCTGAAGAGAGCGCCGATCTGACCGCTGAAGAGAGCACCGATCTGACCTCTGAAGAGAGCGCCGATCTGACCTCTGAAGAGAGCGCCGATCTGACCTCTGAAGAGAGCGCCGATCTGACCGCTGAAAGAGCGCCGATCTGACCGCTGAAGAGAGCGCCGATCTGACCGCTGAGAGAGCGCGGATCTGACCTCTGAAGAGAGCCCGATCTGACCTCTGAAGAGAGAGCCCGATCTGACCGCTGAAGAGAGCGCCGATCTGACCGCTGAAGAGAGCGCGGATCTGACCTCTGAAGAGAGCGCGCCGATCTGACCTCTGAAGAGAGCGCCGATCTGACCGCTGAAGAGAGCGCCAAACTAACCTCTGAAGAGAGCGCCGATCTGACCGCTGAAGAGAGCGCCGATCTGACCGCTGAAGAGAGCGCCGATCTGACCTCTGAAGAGAGCGCCGATCTGACCGCTGAAGAGAGCGCCGATCTGACCACTGAAGAGAGAGCGGATCTGACCTCTGAAGAGAGCGCCGATCTGACCGCTGAAGAGAGCACCGATCTGACCGCTGAAGAAGAGCGCCGATCTGACCGCTGAAGAGAGCGCCGATCTGACCGCTGAAGAGAGCGCCGATCTGACCGCTGAAGAGAGCGCCAAACTAACCTCTGAAGAGAGCGCCAATCTGACCGCTGAAGAGAGCGCCGATCTGACCTCTGAAGAGAGTGCCGATCTGACCTCTGAAGAGAGCGCCGATCTGACCGCTGAAGAGAGCGCCAAACTAACCTCTGAAGAGAGCGCCGATCTGACCTCTGAAGAGAGCGCCGATCTGACCGCTGAAGAGAGCGCCAAACTGACCTCTGAAGAGAGCGCCGATCTGACCGCTGAAGAGAGCGCCGATCTGACCTCTGAAGAGAGCGCCGATCTGACCTCTGAAGAGAGCGCCGATCTGACCGCTGAAGAGAGCGCCGATCTGAAAGCTGAAGAGAGCGCCGATCTGACCGCTGAAGAGAGCGCCGATCTGACCTCTGAAGAGAGCGCCGATCTGACCGCTGAAGAGAGCGCCGATCTGACCGCTGAAGAGAGCGCCGATCTGACCGCTGAAGAGAGCGCCGAACTAACCTCTGAAGAGAGCGCCGATCTGACCGCTGAAGAGAGCGCCGATCTGACCTCTGAAGAGAGCGCCGATCTGACCTCTGAAGAGAGCGCCGATCTGACCGCTGAAGAGAGCGCCGATCTGACCGCTGAAGAGAGCGCCGATCTGACCGCTGAAGAGAGCGCGGATCTGACCTCTGAAGAGAGCGCCGATCTGACCTCTGAAGAGAGCGCCGATCTGACCGCTGAAGAGAGCGCCAAACTGACCTCTGAAGAGAGCGCCGATCTGACCGCTGAAGAGAGCGCCGATCTGACCGCTGAAGAGAGCGCCGATCTGACCGCTGAAGAGAGCGCCGATCTGACCTCTGAAGAGAGCGCCGATCTGACCGCTGAAGAGAGCGCCGATCTGACCTCTGAAGAGAGCGCCGATCTGACCTCTGAAGAGAGCGCCGATCTGACCGCTGAAGAGAGCGCCGATCTGACCGCTGAAGAGAGCGCCGATCTGTCCGCTGAAGAGAGCGCGGATCTGACCTCTGAAGAGAGCGCCGATCTGACCGCTGAAGAGAGCGCCGATCTGACCTCTGAAGAGAGCGCCGATCTGACCGCTGAAGAGAGCGCCGATCTGACCGCTGAAGAGAGCGCCGATCTGACCGCTGAAGAGAGCGCCGAACTAACCTCTGAAGAGAGCGCCGATCTGACCGCTGAAGAGAGCGCCGATCTGACCGCTGAAGAGAGCGCCGATCTGACCTCTGAAGAGAGCGCCGATCTGACCTCTGAAGAGAGCACCGATCTGACCGCTGAAGAGAGCGCCAAACTAACCTCTGAAGAGAGCGCCGATCTGACCGCTGAAGAGAGCGCCGATCTGACCGCTGAAGAGAGCGCCGATCTGACCTCTGAAGAGAGCGCCGATCTGACCGCTGAAGAGAGCGCCGATCTGACCTCTGAAGAGAGCGCCGATCTGACCTCTGAAGAGAGCGCCGATCTGACCGCTGAAGAGAGCGCCGATCTGACCGCTGAAGAGAGCGCCGATCTGAAAGCTGAAGAGAGCGCCGATCTGACCTCTGAAGAGAGCGCGATCTGACCGCTGAAGAGAGCGCGGATCTGACCTCTGAAGAGAGCGCCGATCTGACCTCTGAAGAGAGCGCCGATCTGACCGCTGAAGAGAGCGCCGATCTGACCGCTGAAGAGAGCGCCGATCTGACCGCTGAAGAGAGCGCCGATCTGACCTCTGAAGAGAGCGCCGATCTGACCGCTGAAGAGAGCGCCGATCTGACCGCTGAAGAGAGCGCCGATCTGACCGCTGAAGAGAGCGCCGATCTGACCTCTGAAGAGAGCGCCGATCTGACCGCTGAAGAGAGCGCCAAACTAACCTCTGAAGAGAGCGCCGATCTGACCGCTGAAGAGAGCACCGATCTGACCGCTGAAGAGAGCGCCGATCTGACCTCTGAAGAGAGCGCCGATCTGACCGCTGAAGAGAGCGCCGATCTGAAAGCTGAAGAGAGCGCGGATCTGAAAGCTGAAGAGAGCGCGGATCTGACCTCTGAAGAGAGCGCCGATCTGACCTCTGAAGAGAGCGCCGATCTGACCGCTGACGAGAGCGCCGATCTGACCTCTGAAGAGAGCACCGATCTGACCGCTGAAGAGAGCGCCGATCTGACCGCTGAAGAGAGCGCGGATCTGACCTCTGAAGAGAGCGCGGATCTGACCTCTGAAGAGAGCGCCGATCTGACCGCTGAAGAGAGCGCCGATCTGACCGCTGAAGAGAGAGCCGATCTGACCTCTGAAGAGAGCGCCGATCTGACCGCTGAAGAGAGCGCCAAACTAACCTCTGAAGAGAGCGCCGATCTGACCGCTGAAGAGAGCGCCGATCTGACCGCTGAAGAGAGCGCCGATCTGACCTCTGAAGAGAGCGCGCGATCTGACCGCTGAGAGAGAGCCGATCTGAAAGCTGAAGAGAGCGCCGATCTGACCGCTGAAGAGAGCGTGGATCTGACCTCTGAAGAGAGCGCCGATCTGACCTCTGAAGAGAGCGCCGATCTGACCGCTGAAGAGAGAGCGCCGATCTGACCGCTGAAGAGAGCGCCGATCTGACCGCTGAAGAGAGCGCCGATCTGACCTCTGAAGAGAGCGCCGATCTGACCACTGAAGAGAGCGCCAAACTAACCTCTGAAGAGAGCGCCGATCTGACCGCTGAAGAGAGCGCCGATCTGACCTCTGAAGAGAGCGCCGATCTGACCGCTGAAGAGAGCGCCGATCTGAAAGCTGAAGAGAGCGCCGATCTGACCGCTGAAGAGAGCGCCGATCTGACCTCTGAAGAGAGCGCCGATCTGACCGCTGAAGAGAGCGCCGATCTGACCTCTGAAGAGAGCGCCGATCTGACCGCTGAAGAGAGCGCCGATCTGACCTCTGAAGAGAGCACCGATCTGACCGCTGAAGAGAGCGCCGATCTGACCGCTGAAGAGAGCGCCGATCTGACCTCTGAAGAGAGCGCCGATCTGACCGCTGAAGAGAGCGCCGATCTGACCACTGAAGAGAGCGCCGATCTGACCGCTGAAGAGAGCGCCGATCTGACCTCTGAAGAGAGCACCGATCTGACCGCTGAAGAGAGCGCCGATCTGACCTCTGAAGAGAGCGCCGATCTGACCGCTGAAGAGAGCGCCGATCTGACCACTGAAGAGAGCGCCAAACTAACCTCTGAAGAGAGCGCCGATCTGACCGCTGAAGAGAGCGCCGATCTGACCTCTGAAGAGAGCGCCGATCTGACCGCTGAAGAGAGCGCCGATCTGAAAGCTGAAGAGAGCGCGCGATCTGACCGCTGAAGAGAGCGCCGATCTGACCTCTGAAGAGAGCGCCGATCTGACCGCTGAAGAGAGCGCCGATCTGACCTCTGAAGAGAGCGCCGATCTGACCGCTGAAGAGAGCGCCGATCTGACCTCTGAAGAGAGCACCGATCTGACCGCTGAAGAGAGCGCCGATCTGACCGCTGAAGAGAGCGCCGATCTGACCTCTGAAGAGAGCGCCGATCTGACCGCTGAAGAGAGCGCCGATCTGACCACTGAAGAGAGCGCCGATCTGACCGCTGAAGAGAGCGCCGATCTGACCTCTGAAGAGAGCGCCGATCTGACCGCTGAAGAGAGCGCCGATCTGACCGCTGAAGAGAGCGCCGATCTGACCGCTGAAGAGAGCGCCGATCTGACCGCTGAAGAGAGCGCCAAAAAGCAGAACAAAAAAAACAGAACTGCTATTCATCTAATAGGTGAATGAACCAACAAATTGCTTTAAAATGATTTAATTTAAAAAATGTGAATTTCACCTAAAAACTTACAAAAAACCTGAAAAATCAATAAATGAAAAGATTTTGTGCTGGAAATAAAAAATAATTAAAACGGGAATATTTTTAACATTGAAACCTATGGGATTCGCCTGATTAAACCTGCCGAATGAAACCACTGAACATCAGGGCATTTCACTGACATTTCTCTGCTGTTCGATGTGAATAGATTAACCATTGCTTCTCTATCGAGGATTTCACTGCCGCCGAACAGGCACCGTATTTCACTGCCGCCGAACAGACACCGTATTTCACTGCCGCCGAACAGGCACCGTATTTCACTGCCGCCGAACAGACACCGTATTTCACTGCCGCCGAACAGGCACCGTATTTCACTGCCGCTGAACAGGCACCGTATTTCACTAGCAATTTGTCAGTATATGGTGAATGGATGATTTGCCCCGTCATTCAGTCCTCGTTGCCGGTAAATTTCACCCCTTACTGAATTAGGCTGGGGTCAGAGGAGCGCAGTGATCACGTCCGTGTTGCCGCACATTTTAACGTCCGTGGCAGCATAGCATTATGATCAGTACAGATCACACACCAAGTAGGGCCGTCTTTAATATTGACTGGACCCTGGGCAACCATTTTCTTGGGCCCCCCCATAGGAATTTTACTCTCCATCCCATCCTTAAAAAAAAAAAAAAACACACAGATTACATTTTATGAAACAAGCCTATTTATTTGTTTTATAATTTTTTTTTACAATTACACATCCTAAATACACACTGTGAGAAAGACACAATATCTCTGTGTGTACACATCATGCACAATATATATATATATGTACTATTGTGTATATACATCCTTTGTGCACGTACACATCCAATGTACACATTCTATATACTGTACATGTACACATAATATATACATCATATACACATTTCCACATTATATATATACACTTACGCATAATATACACTTGATATTTACATCACACACATTTCCACACCATATATACACACATAATCTACACATCACACACATCATATATGCACAATTTACACTAGCACACATTATATATACATAATCTACACATCACACAGACACACCATCTATATACAAATTAACATGTGACATAGACAAGCTGGAGGGGTGGGGGAACAGAGGGTCTTGTAAGCAGAGCCCTGCTTCTTACTCAGACAGGCTGGCAGGGCAGAGCACTGACTACTTCCTGAATCCAGGATCTTCTTGCGGGGGGAACTGCATGTTGAAGAGAAGGGGGAGGAGCCAAACGCAGCTCCCAAGATGCATCCCTCTCTCGTGCGGCCTCACCTCCTCGCTGTGGTCACTTGTCACCATCACCACGGAGGGGAGGCATCCTGTGACACCACGATTTTTGCGGGCTCAAGAGCAGCTGCTTTGGGCCCCATAACACTGACTGGGCCCAGGGCAGCTGCCCCTTTTGCCCTGCGCTAAAGACGGCCCTGACACCAAGTACAGACGCACAGAAGTGCAGACGCACAACGGACGCGGCAAACGGACGCAGGTTATGCAAGAACGTAAAACTGCTAGATCGGACGCACAGAGTGCACGTAGCTTTGTGTGTGAGTGATGGAACGTAGTCAGACATTTATACATTTATACGCATTTATAGGCATTTACACGTCCAGCATTTATACGTCCAGCGTTTATACGCCCAGCATTTATACGTCCAGCATTTATACGTCCAGCATTTACACGCCCAGCATTTACACGTCCAGCATTTACACGCCCAGCATTTACACGTCCAGCATTTATACGTCCAGCATTTATACGTCCAGCATTTACACGCCCAGCATTTACACGTCCAGCATTTATACGTCCAGCATTTACACGTCCAGCATTTATACGTCCAGCATTTACACGCCCAGCATTTACACGTCCAGCATTTATACGCCCAGCATTTATACGTCCAGCATTTATACGTCCAGCATTTACACGCCCAGCATTTATACGTCCAGCATTTATACGTCCAGCATTTACACGTCCAGCATTTACACGCCCAGCATTTATACGTCCAGCATTTACACGTCCAGCATTTACAAGCCCAGCATTTACAAGCCCAGCATTTACACGCCCAGCATTTACACGCCCAGCATTTATACGTCCAGCATTTATACCCCCAGCATTTACACGTCCAGCATTTACACGCCCAGCATTTATACGTCCAGCATTTACACGTCCAGCATTTACAAGCCCAGCATTTACAAGCCCAGCATTTACACGCCCAGCATTTACACGTCCAGCATTTACACGTCCAGCATTTACACGCCCAGCATTTACACGTCCAGCATGTACACGCCCAGCATTTACACGCCCAGCATTTACAAGCCCAGCATTTACATGCCCAGCATTTACACGTCCAGCATTTACACGCCCAGCATTTACACGTCCAGCATTTAAACGTCCAGCATTTACACTCCCAGCATTTACACGTCCGGCATTTACACGCCCGGCATTTACACGCCCGGCATTTATACGCCCGGCATTTATACGTCCAGCATTTACACGTCCAGCATTTACACGCCCAGCATTTACACGTCCAGCATTTACACTCCCGGCATTTATACGCCCGGCATTTATACGTCCAGCATTTACACGTCCAGCATTTACACGCCCAGCATTTACACGTCCGGCATTTACACGTCCGGCATTTACACGCCCGGCATTTACACGCCCAGCATTTACACGCCCAGCATTTATACGCCCAGCATTTACACGTCCAGCATTTAGGCTAGGGTCAAACGAAAGCAGTTTTAACGTGAGTTTAGACGCACAAAATCACGGCCGTGCTAGCAGCAAATGACGTCCAATGCCGGGGAACACACGAAGTACGGCCGCACGAAAGTTCGTCCGCGCAACGCAAGCGGCAAACAAACACATTTTTTCGAGAACGTCAAACCGCTACTACTGACGTACAGAGTGCGCTGCGTCCGCTAGCAGCGTGTGTGCGTGATTAGGAGACGTCAGACGCTGCTAATGTCCGGCTAACATAACATCCAGACACAAAAAGTGTTTTATTGATGACCCGTACAAAATCACGCCCGAAAATGCGCATCGTATGACCGCTATTGCGTATTCCGTGAAAAAATACGTCCATTTGTTCGAACGCACTTTTTCACAGACAACGCGAAAATGCGTTCGTCTGACCCTAGCCTTACACGTCCAGCATTTATACGTCCAGCATTTACACACCCAGCATTTACACGCCCAGCATTTACACGCCCGGCATTTACACGCCCGGCATTTACACGCCCGGCATTTACACGTCCAGCATTTACACGTCCAGCATTTACACACCCAGCATTTAGGCTAGGGACAGATGAGCGCATTTTCTGCGGCCACCGTCAAAATGTACGTCGATGCGTGCGCACGCATTTTTTCACAGAATACGCTTAAGTGGTCAGACGATGCGCAATTCTGGACGTATTTCATGACGATGGGGTGAAAAGAAGTCTAGGGAAATCCGGCTGTTTGAACGTTATGTTGGCCGCACACTAGCAGCGTCTGACATCTCCTAATCACGCACACACGCTGCTATGCGGCCGCAGCGCACTCTGTACGTCAGTACCAGCGGTTTAACGTTCTCGAAAAAATGCGTTCATTTTCCACTTGCGTTGCGCGGCCGGACTTTTGTGCGACCGTACTTCGTATATTGGCTGTCATTGCCCGGCATCTGCTGCTAGTGCGGCCGTGATTATGTGCGCCAGAACGCGCGTTCGCACTGCCTCAGTCTGACCCTAGCCTTACACGTCCAGCATTTACACGTCCAGCATTTATACGTCCAGCATTTATACGCCCAGCATTTATACGTCCAGCATTTACACGTCCAGCATTTACACGCCCAGCATTTACACGCCCAGCATTTACACGTCCAGCATTTTTGACAGACAAAATGCTTTTCATATTAATTTATTTTCCTTTCTACATCCGTTAAAAAAAACGTCAGCCTTAACCCTTTATATTTTTGGCTGAAATTAGTGAAAAATAAACATGATTTAAAGAATTATTCCTGTGTCTCTGCTGAGTTTATTCCTGCTGAGTGTATCTCTGCTGGGTGTATTGCTGTGTCTCTGCTGGGTGTATTGCTGTGTCTCTGCTGGGTGTATTGCTGTGTCTCTGCTGAGTGTATCTCTGCTGGGTGTATTGCTGTGTCTCTGCTGTCTGTGTCTCTGCTGGGTGTATTGCTGTGTCTCTGCTGGGTGTATTGCTGTGTCTCTGCTGTCTGTGTCTCTGCTGGGTGTATTGCTGTGTCTGCTGTCTGTGTCTCTGCTGGGTGTATTGCTGTGTCTCTGCTGTCTGTGTCTCTGCTGGGTGTATTGCTGTGTCTCTGCTGTCTGTGTCTCTGCTGGGTGTATTGCTGTGTCTCTGCTGTCTGTGTCTCTGCTGGGTGTATTGCTGTGTCTGCTGTCTGTGTCTCTGCTGGGTGTGTCTCTGTTGGCTGTGTCTCTGCTGGGTGTATTGCTGTGTCTCTGCTGGGTGTATCTCTGCTGGGTGTGTCTCTGCTGGGTGTATTGCTGTGTCTCTGCTGGGTGTGTCTCTGCTGGGTGTATTGCTGTGTCTCTGCTGGGTGTATTGCTGTATCTCTGCTGGGTGTATCTCTGCTGGGTGTATTGCTGTGTCTCTGCTGGGTGTATTGCTATATCTCTGCTGGGTGTATCACTGTGTCTCTGCTGGGTGTATCTCTGCTGGGTGTATTGCTGTGTCTCTGCTAGCTGTGTCTCTGCTGGGTGTATTGCTGTGTCTCTGCTGGGTGTATTGCAGTGTCTCTGCTGGGTGTGTCTCTGCTGGGTGTATTGCTGTGTCTCTGCTGGGTGTATTGCTGTATCTCTGCTGGGTGTATTGCTGTGTCTCTGCTGGGTGTATCTCTGCTGGGTGTATTGCTGTGTCTCTGCTGGGTGTATTGCTGTGTCTCTGCTGGGTGTATCTCTGCTGGGTGTATTGCTGTGTCTCTGCTGGGTGTATCTCTGCTGGGTGTATTGCTGTGTCTCTGCTGGGTGTGTCTCTGCTGGGTGTATTGCTGTGTCTCTGCTGGGTGTATCTCTGCTGGGTGTATTGCTGTGTCTCTGCTGGCTGTGTCTCTGCT
Organism: Leptobrachium leishanense; assembly: GCA_009667805.1. NCBI lineage: Eukaryota > Metazoa > Chordata > Amphibia > Anura > Megophryidae > Leptobrachium > Leptobrachium leishanense. The sequence goes on along the minus strand of CM019070.1, from coordinate 4,391,284 downwards.
GGGTGTATCTCTGCTGGGTGTATTGCTGTGTCTCTGCTAGCTGTGTCTCTGCTGGGTGTATTGCTGTGTCTCTGCTGGGTGTATTGCTGTATCTCTGCTGGGTGTTTTGCTGGGTGTATTGCTGTGTCTCTGCTGGGTGTGTCTCTGCTGGGTGTATTGCGGTGTCTCTGCTGGGTGTATTGCTGTGTCTCTGCTGGGTGTGTCTCTGCTGAGTGTATTGCTGTGTCTCTGCTGGGTGTATTGCTGTGTCTCTGCTGGGTGTATCGCTGTGTCTCTGCTGGCTGTGTGTCTGCTGGGTGTATCTCTGCTGGGTGTATTGCTGTGTCTCTGCTGGGTGTGTCTCTGCTGGGTGTATTGCTGTGTCTCTGCTGGCTGTGTCTCTGCTGGGTGTATTGCTGTGTCTCTGCTGGGTGTGTCTCTGCTGGGTGTATTGCTGTGTCTCTGCTGGGTGTATCTCTGCTGGGTGTATTGCTGTGTCTCTGCTGGGTGTGTCTCTGCTGGGTGTATTGCTGTGTCTCTGCTGGGTGTGTCATTGCTGTATCTCTGCTGGGTGTATCTCTGCTGGGTGTATTGCTGTGTCTCTGCCGGGTGTGTCATTGCTGTATCTCTGCTGGGTGTATCTCTGCTGGGTGTATTGCTGTGTCTCTGCTGGGTGTATCTCTGCTGGGTGTATTGCTGTGTCTCTGCTGGGTGTATCTCTGCTGGGTGTATCTCTGCTGGGTGTATTGCTGTGTCTCTGCTGGGTGTGTCATTGCTGTATCTCTGCTGGGTGTATCTCTGCTGGGTGTATTGCTGGGTCTCTGCTGGGTGTGTCATTGCTGTATCTCTGCTGGGTGTATCTCTGCTGGGTGTATTGCTGTGTCTCTGCTGGGTGTATTGCTGTGTCTCTGCTCAGTCCCCCTGCTGGCAGCCTGTGCTCTCTGCGCCCTCTTGTGGACAAACCGCAATATTACAGGGTTTCAGTTTTCAGTAAAATTTCCTGGTTTTTCAGGTTTCTTGATCAGCCAATCCTGGGCTCTCTGCCCCTCCCCCCTGTGAGAGCCGACAATAAAACACCCAGGTTACTTATTAACACCCTGGCCAACCTTTGCCCCCTGCCAGTCTCCTCCTGCCCTGCAGGATGTAGGTGGAGGCAGCAGGAGGGGGACAGGCTGCACACACTGGGTGGCACAGAGCTGCACTCCCCTGGCATGTGAGCCCATAGAGCACCAAGCAAGGGCACAGGATAAGGTGAGGAGAACTTGACAGCCCCCCTGTATAGGCTGGCATGGAGAGGATCCTGGCTTGTGCCCTGTATAGGCTGGCATGGAGAGGATCCTGGCTTGTGCCCTGTATAGGCTGGCATGGAGAGGATCCTGGCTTGTGCCCTGTATAGGCTGGCATGGAGAGGATCCTGGCTTTCGCCCTGTATAGGCTGGCATGGAGAGGATCCTGGCTTGTGGTTGCCAACCTATACAGGGCACAAGGAGCTGGGGCAAATCCATGTGTGAGCTGGGGCAAATCCATGTGTGAGCTGGGGGCAAATCCATGAGCTGGGGGCAAATCCATGTGTGAGCTGGGGGCTCTCTGCTCCTCTAGATTGTAAAATCCGGGGTGCCCTCTGCTCCTCTAGATTGTAAGCTCCTGGATGCCCTCTGCTCCTCTAGATTGTAAGCTCCTGGGTGCCCTCTGCTCTTCTAGATTGTAAACTCCTGTGAGCCGGACCCTCTGCTCTTCTAGATTGTAAGCTCCTGTGAGCCGGGCCCTCTACACCTCTAGATTGTAAGCTCCTGTGAGCCGGACCCTCTGCTCCTCTAGATTGTAAACTCCTGTGAGCCGGAACCTCTGCTCCTCTAGATTGTAAGCTCCTGTGAGCCGGGCCCTCTGCTCCTCTAGATTGTAAGCTCCTATGAGCCGGACCCTCTGCTCCTCTAGATTGTAAGCTCCTATGAGCCGGACCCTCTGCTCCTCTAGATTGTAAGCTCCTGTGAGCCGGACCCTCTGCTCCTCTAGATTGTAAGCTCCTGTGAGCCGGGCCCTCTGCTCCTCTAGATTGTAAGCTCCTGTGAGCCGGACCCTCTGCTCCTCTAGATTGTAAGCTCCTGTGAGCCGGACCCTCTGCTCCTCTAGATTGTAAGCTCCTGTGAGCCGGGCCCTCTGTAAATTCTCGTGAGTCGGGCTCTCTGCTAAAACACCTTATTTTCTGTCAGTGCCCCTCCCGAGACTAGTCTCTGGATCCGCCCCTGGTTGGCATGGAGAGGATCCTGGCTTGTGCCCTGTATAGGCTGGCATGGAGAGGATCCTGGTTTGTGCCCTGTATAGGTTGGCATGGAGAGGATCCTGGCTTGTGCCCTGTATAGGTTGGCATGGAGAGGATCCTGGCTTGTGCCCTGTATAGGCTGGCATGGAGAGGATCCTGGCTTGTGCCCTGTATAGGCTGGCATGGAGAGGATCCTGGCTTGTGCCCTGTATAGGCTGGCATGGAGAGGATCCTGGCTTGTGCCCTGTATAGGTTGGCATGGAGAGGATCCTGGCTTGTGCCCTGTATAGGTTGGCATGGAGAGGATCCTGGCTTGTGCCCTGTATGGGTTGGCATGGAGAGGATCCTGGTGTGACTCTTGGGGTTTGAGGGTCAGTGTCTGCAGATTGTGTGGTTGGGGGGGGGGTAATGATTTCTATATTGTTTTACTGCACTGAACATGTGATGCCGAAAGCAGAAACGACACAAGCGGCCAATCACGTGCAGGGACTGTGACAGAGGATCACGGGAAATGCAGGACACTTTGCAAAGCGTGTTGTGATGCAATACACAGAGCGACGCGATACAGAGCGACGCGATACAGAGCGACGCGATACACAGAGCGACGCGATACACAGAGCGACGCGATACACAGAGCGACGCGATACACAGAGCGACGCGATACACAGAGCGACGCGATACACAGAGCGACGCGATACACAGAGCGACGCGATACACAGAGCGACGCGATACACAGAGCGACGCGATACACAGAGCGACGCGACACGATACAGAGCGACACGATACAGAGCGACACGATACAGAGCGACACGCTACACAGAGCGACACGCTACACAGAGCGACACGATACAGAGCGACACGCTACACAGAGCGACACGATACACAGCGCGACGCGATACACAGAGCGACGCGACACGATACAGAGCGACACGCTACACAGAGCGACACGATACACAGCGCGACGCGATACACAGAGCGACGCGACACGATACAGAGCGACACGATACACAGAGCGACACGCTACACAGAGCGACACGCTACACAGAGCGACACGCTACACAGAGCGACACGCTACAGAGCGACGCGATACACAGAGCGACGCGATACACAGAGCGACGCGATACACAGAGCGACGCGATACACAGAGCGACGCGATACACAGAGCGACGCGATACACAGAGCGACACGATACACAGAGCGACACGATACACAGAGCGACACAAACACAATACACAGCGACACGATATACACAGCGACACGATACACAGCGACACGATACACAGCGACACGATACACAGAGCGACACAAACACAATACACAGAACGATACACAGAGCGACACGATACACAGAACGATACACAGAGCGACACGATACACAGAACGATACAAACACGATACACAGAGCCGTGCGATACACAGAGCCGTGCGATACACAGAGCCGTGCGATACACAGAGCCGTGCGATACACAGAGCCGTGCGATACACAGAGCCGTGCGATACACAGAGCGACACGATACACAGAGCGACACGATACACAGAGCGACACGATACACAGAGCGACACGATACACAGAGCGACACGATACACAGAGCGACACGATACACAGAGCGACACGATACACAGAGCGACTCGATACACAGAGCCATGAGAGCGATCCAAGCCAGCTCTTCCTCCTTAGCCTTGCCATTTCGTCCTGTGCCGCTTCTGGATTCGCCGCTGCTGTTCTGGCCTGGGGTCACGTGATCCGCCCTGTCCCTATAAATATGCAAGCAGCACAGAGGCTCCTTGCTCTTGCATGGGTCCAGTTCCTGGGGGGGGGGGGGTCTCTTGTCCCTGAGGGTCAGTGCTTCCTGGTAATATATCTTGTCTTGGTTATCCTCTGTATGATCTTGGTCTGGCTCTGACGTTCCTTCTGTGTTATCCCTGTATTCTGTGTATTGCTATTCTGTGTATCCCTGTATTCTGTGTATCCCTGTACTCTGTGTATTGCTATTCGGTGTATCCCTGTATTCTGTGTATCCCTGTACTCTGTGTATTGCTATTCGGTGTATCCCTGTACTCTGTGTATTGCTATTCGGTGTATCCCTGTACTCTGTGTATTGCTATTCGGTGTATCCCTGTATTCTGTGTATTGCTATTCGGTGTATCCCTGTATTCTGTGTATCCCTGTACTCTGTGTATTGCTATTCGGTGTATCCCTGTACTCTGTGTATTGCTATTCGGTGTATCCCTGTACTCTGTGTATTGCTATTCGGTGTATCCCTGTATTCTGTGTATCCCTGTACTCTGTGTATTGCTATTCGGTGTATCCCTGTACTCTGTGTATTGCTATTCGGTGTATCCCTGTACTCTGTGTATTGCTATTCGGTGTATCCCTGTACTCTGTGTATTGCTATTCGGTGTATCCCTGTACTCTGTGTATTGCTATTCGGTGTATCCCTGTATTCTGTGTATTGCTATTCGGGGTACTGTTTCCTGGCTCTTGATCCTTTGGCTCTGGTTCTGACTATTCTACAGTATGGGGGTTATTCGGAGAGATCCGAAATGTAACCAGACACTGAAATTCTGCGAACCAGGACATTTCAGGGCCATTCAGCTTTTCAGAGAGCAGGCAATTTTCAAAATTCTGGCGAATTGCCTGCACGTTTGGTGCCTGTTCAAGGGCAGTGAGATCCCCCCCATAGAGAAGCAATGGTTTGTCTATTCAGAGACGCCGAACAGCAGAGAAATGTCAGTGAAATGCCCTGATGTTCAGTGGTTTCATTCGACAGGTTTAATCAGACGAATCCCATAGGTTTCAATGTTACAAAATATTCCCATTTTAAATCAATATCTAATAAACCGTTTTATCATTTTACTAAGTGGAAAGCCTGCCCAGAGGGCAGTCTATTGTTAAGTGAAGCAGCTCACGTGGGTCTATTTGCCCCCCCAGTTCACGTGTGTCTATTTGCCCCCCCAGTTCACGTGTCTATTTGCCCCCCCCCATCTCACGTGGGTCTATTTGGCCCCCCCATCTCACGTGGGTCTATTTGGCCCCCCCATCTCACGTGGGTCTATTTGGCCCCCCCATCTCACGTGGGTCTATTTGCCCAAACGCTGGATGCGCGCGCAGCCTCTACCTGTCGGCCGCGCGCGCATCCAGGACAACAGGACGCGCACGCAGCAGCCGGGTAGAGGCTGCGCGTGCATGCTGGTCTACTGGATGCGCGCGCAGCCTCTACCCGGCTGCTGTGCGCGCATGCTGGTTTACTGGATGCGCGCGCAGCCTCTACCCGGCTGCTGTGTGCGCATCCTGTAACCGCCGCAGCGGATGTATGCGCGCGCGGCAGCCGGGTAGACGCTGCGAGCGTGTCCAGCTCTACAGGATGTGCGCGCAGCCTCTACCGGGCTGCTGCGTGCACATCTTGTAACCGTCGTGGCACGCGCACAGCCGGCGCGTGCCGCGGTGGTTGCATGCACGCGCAGCCAACTGCCGCTGGTTGCGCGCGCATGCGCAGTACAGGCTTGGCGACGGACACGCCAAGCCTTACTGTATTATAGTATAGATTCTACAGCAAAAAGTCTCTTTATTTTTATAAAAAAAAATTAGGATCTTTTTTGGGATTTTTTTTGTCAATTTTTTTTTTTAAATGTTTTTTTCTTTTTTCTGTAACAGAGCTTTTTATTATCATTTATAGGATCTTTATATGTAAATTCCAGGCATTTTCCTGCAGTAGTTTTTCTGTAAGCAGCAATTCAATTTTCAAACTTTTTTCTTTTATTTTCACCCTGTTCGTCTGCATGCCGGCTTTTTCCGGCGGCTGCTCTGCGGCGCGTTGTGATCAGTGGCTACTCGGGTTTCTCCACTGTGTTCGGCAGGGTTTTTGCGGCGATTTCTGCAGATTTTCGGCGAGTGTTCGGCGAGTATTCCCTGCCCTATGGGGGCCCTGCGGTGCTTGCTAAAGACACCGCAGGGTCAGCGAACTAGGAATCGCCGACTGGCCCCGAAGTGCAGGGAACGAAAAGTCATTAGTCTTACAAAGTCAGTATTTTACCAGCAAAGTATTTTACCAGGAAGGAAACATTGAGATGTCACTAATTTTCAAGTATGTCCTGGGTAGGCAAGGCCTAGGCTTTCACTTTCCGGGGGCAGCAAAAAACCTCACCACTAAATGGGTTACTTACTCACAGAGCACCGAAATGACGCCAACATTTTGGTGTTCTGTAGTTCCAAGCACTTCGGGGAATAAAATTTCCCCACCCTGCAATGAATTCACCATTCACCGCAGGGTCCCCAAAGTGCAGGTAGTCAGCTGTATGCTGCCACCGCAAACCCATGGCCTGCTGTTTTCAAAAGAACTACTGAACGAAAATGTCTGGAATTTACATATAAGATCCTATGACTGATAATAAAAAGTTCTGTTACAGAAAAAAGAAAAACCGCTATTAAAAAAATCTGAAAAATGACTAAAAGGTACTAAAAAAAAAAAATCAAAGACTTTTTAGTGCAGATTAAAATAATAAATGGTTTATTAGATATTGCATAAAAACGGGAATATTTTTAACATTGAAACCTATGGGGTTCGCCTGAATAAACCTGCTGATTGAAACCACCGAACATCAGGGCATTTCACTGCCATTTCTCTACTGTTTGGTGTTCTCTGAATAGATTAACCATTACTTCTCTATGGGGATTTGCACTGCCTTCAAACCGCACCGTACTTGCTGGCAGTTCGCCAAACTTGTGTGTGAGCATATCACAGAGCAGTGGTGTACTTAGGGGAGTGGTGGAGGGCGGGCCGCCCCAGGTACCAATGATTATTGTCATTAGGGGGTACTAGGAGGTGCCACTGTCACTGTGTGTCAGCTTTGAGCTGTGTTCTCAAACAACGAGCAGCGGAGCAGGGCGTTTGCATACGGAATAAAATCAAATAGAATAAAAATCCCCCTCTCCTCCCTCCATAGCTCCTCCCCTGCCCCGCAGCAGCTCTAGGAGAGGGGAGGGGGGATGTGATTTGTGTGCAGAGAGAGAGAAGATGACAGTAAACGGCAGGTAAAGGGGGGGGGGTGTTTATCAGCAGAATATGAAGCCCTGTCTGCTTACTGCTGTTTAAAGTGGACCTTTCCTTAACCAGCACTGCAGTGATAGAAATTTGTCATTGAGCTGCCTGGCTCCTGGTGAGGCTGCGTGCGTGCAGGTCATGCCATCCAGCCACTCAGGTGGTACTGAGTCTCAGTACCACCTGACTGGCTGAACCACGTGACATGCATGCACGCAGCTGCCCGCCCTTTCGTTAACACGGACTCTCACTCTATTCTGGACTGAACACCCATCGGGAAAGGAATCAAAGCCACGGTGCACCCTCTGGCAGTGGCACCCCACTGCTGACAAGATGGCTCCACGCACAGGCACAGCTGCGATCCTAACGTGGCCTGGAGGGACCTCCTGCTGAGTCCGTATACAGTTCCTGCTGACTCTGCACACAGCCCTACCGTGGACAGAGGCCGGTAAATATAGAATAAATAATTGCTGTGTGCTCATATACACTCGGTTTGCTGGGAGTTTTATTGCAGTGGATTCTGATGCACTCATACACACCAAACATTGCATTGCTGGGAGTTTTATTGCTGTGGATTCTGTGATACACACTGCATATTACAGAATCCCCTGCACCTTTAAGGAAGGGGGACATGACTGATGGCCTGGGCCGGATGGTCAGATAAGAAAATGTGGAGCTATTGGTCATACGTGTGCAACATTGTTTCACTTACCTATATATGCATCTGTGGGGGGGTGTTCTGTCTCTTTGTTCCCGGCCAGCGTCAACTGTGCATCAAGGAGATTCTGTGAGAGAGAAGAAAAACGTGGTGATTAGTTTGGTGATTAGTTGGTGATTAGTTTGATCTGTTCTGCTGTAATGGCTTCTACTTCGCTGGATGCTTTGTTGGATCAGTTGAGGGAGCATGCTGCTGCTGCTCGTGGTGCAACTCTGCAGGATCTACTACAGGATGCATTGGTGCCAGCACGTGAGCAGTCTCCTGAGGATGCGGGGGAGCCTCGGCAATGGCGGAGAGAGCGGCCTTCCAGACCACTGGTTCAGCTGAGCCCTAGTCCCCCCCCCCCAGGCTTCGTGGAGCCCTGCAGCAAGACGGTGGCGTGGATGGGCCTGATGCTGATTTTCAGACGTCTGAGGGATCGATGGTCTAGGATACGCCGCCGAGGGAGCTGCGGTCTGGCCTACGGAGGAGGGTGAGCATAGGGCGCGCTGTGGTGGTTCCACCTTTACTTACAGATGCGGCTGGTGGAAAGAGTCGGCGGGCTGATGGTGTGGACCCGGCTGCGAGTGAGCGGCGTGAGACCCCCCTCCGTTCCGGGCAAGATGGCCGACGGCTGCAGCGCTCAAGGAGCCCTCGTGGAGCTGCGGCGCTTCCGGTGGCCGGAAGGAGAATGACGCGGAGGTCTGAGTCCGCCCCCCCAAGCAGGGCTGTGACGTCACGATCGAAGCGACGGGCATGCCCACAAGAAGGCGGCACCCATGCTGGTGACGGAAATGCGGGAAAAAGAGCGTTTTCGGCGGGTGCTGCATCTGCTTCTTCACCTGTGGTGGCTGTGGATCGACCGGCGCCAGGATCAGCTGCTTCTGGAGGTCGGTCGGTGGCTCGTGGGGCCCGTAATCGGCGCTCTCCTGCTGGGAGTGGCTTGAAGTCCAGGTCTGGGGATCTTCTGGATGCGAGGAGGTCGTCTGGTCGTGTGGTTCCAGGGCGCCCATCGCCGGACCCATTGGTTCCGGTGGCTCCGGGAAGATCATCCCTTCTGGTAGCACGTGAGTCTGATCTCGTTGGTGCGGTTACTGGCTCGCGGGGTCGTTCGGACACTGCTGCGTCAGGTAGGATGGAGGGACTAACAACGGGGTTCATGGAAACCCTGGTTGCGGCTCTCAGGCAGTGGCAGGATGGGGCATCGGCGGTGTCGCACGCGGCTGCGTCAGGATCCCCTGCTGGTGTTGCTTTTGCCGGGGGCGCGGCGCCGGTACTTGCTGTTACGTCGGCTGCTTTAGGGGTCCCTGATACGGCTCCCTCGGTGAGTCTTCCTCTGGCCCCAGCTCCTGTTCCAGCCCCTGTGGTGCTTGGCGCAGCGTTACCGATTGCTGTGCATGCCCCGGTTTCTGCTGCGGCTGTGGTCTTGGCTCCTGCAGCTTTGAGCGGTCCTGCAACGCCGGTTAGTGGGGCTCGGTGCCTGGTGCGGAGGTGCGCTCTTATGGGGCGTGTGATTTGTCTCCGCTGGGCTTGACTGTCTCTGCAGAAGTGCGGGAGAAGATTTGGAAGGGGGAGTACGTGGACGTGCTCACTTTGATTTCTCCGGCTAGGGAGATGGTCGATCGTCCAAAGCGCATGGATCCTTTACCGGGAGACAAGGATAAAGAAAAAGTGAAGCCGTTGCCACAGACATTTGGCAATTGGCTTCAGGGTTTTTTGGCTTATAGTGCGATTTTATGCGAGCGATTTCCGGAGCGTGGCATGGCTTTATTTTCTTACTTGGATCTGATTTGGGGGGCTTTGGTTTAAATATGACCAACAGTTTCGTCAGAAGATGGCGGTGCGGCCCGGGCTCCGTTTTGATTTGCAGGACACCAATCTGTGGCTGCTGCTCATGACGCCGAACCGTCCAGTGGTGTCACCCTTTCCTGGATCCGCGGTGCCCAGAGCCCCAGGAGCGCCAGCGGGTACCGGAAAGGGGTGGTGCTGGCTCTTCAATGAGTCCCAGTGCCATTGGTCCGCGAATTGCCGTTTCAAACATGAGTGTTCTTCCTGTGGGGGATCCCACCCGGCATTTTGATGCTTTAGAAAGGGACATGGTGCGGCCTTTAGGGCTCCAGGTCGGGGTAAGCCTGATAGAAGGGATCACCCCGGTGATGGTTCGGGCTATGGTTCCTCGGCTAGACAGGTACCCCAATAGGCGATGCGCTGAGTTATTGTTTGATGGTTTTCGTGACGGTTTTGTTATTCCGCATGTGGCTTCGGATTTTCCTCAATTTTCTCAAAATTTAATTTCTGCGCGTCAGCAAGGCAAGGTTGTGGCGGACAAGTTGGCTAAGGAGGTTCGGTTGGGTCGGATGGTGGGTCCTTTTGCGGAGCCCCCCTTTTCTAATCTTCGGGTGTCTCCGTTGGGCATTGTGCCCAAGAGGGAGGAGGGTAAGTTCCGCATGATCCACCATCTTTCCTACCCGGCCGGTCTTTCTGTTAATGACGGTATTGGTAAAGAGGGATGTCGCGTGCGATATTCTTCTTTTGACGAGGCATTGCAGATTGTGCAAGAGGCTGGTCCTGGTTGTTTGTTGGCGAAAGCGGACATTGAGTCAGCGTTTCGTTTGCTGCCAATTCGACCGGATTGCTATCATTTGCTGGGTTGTTCATTTCGTGGGGGTTTTTACTACGATCGTTGTCTTCCGATGGGCTGCCTGATCTCTTGCTATGATTTTGAGTTGTTTTCTTCCATTTTGCACTGGGTGGTGTGTCGGTGCGCTGGTCGGAATTTGGTGGTCCATTATTTGGATGATTTCCTGTTTGTGGGACCGGCGGATTCAGGCGACTGCGCCGCGCTGCTGCAGATTTTCCGTGAAGTTGCCGGAGAGTTTGGTGTGCCGTTGGCTGAGGAGAAGACGGGGGCCCGGTTCAATCGCTTGCATTTTTGGGCATTGAGATCGACACCGTCCTCCGTGTTTTCCGTTTGCCGGTCGACAAAATCCAGACCTTGTTGCGGTTGGTGGGGAGGGCACAAGGGGTTGCGAAGATGCGGCTTTCTGATATTCAGTCGCTATTGGGTCACCTGGCATTTGCGTGCCGGGTGATGCCAATGGGCCGGGCTTTTTGTCGCAGGTTGTCTCTGGCTACCGCCGGTGTACGCGCACCCCACCACTTTGTTCGCATCTCTAGTGCTTTGAAGGCGGACCTGGTGGTGTGGCAATCCTTCTTGCTGCATTATAACGGGCTGACGTATTGGCAAGAGGCGGACGTGGACAATCATTCCCTCAAGCTTTTTGCTGATGCATCTGGGGCGCATGGCTTTGGAGTGTACTTCCAGGGCGCTTGGTGTGCCGAAGCGTGGCCCCCGCATTGGGCGGCGTCTGAATTGGTGAGGAAACTCACGTTTTTGGAACTTTTTCCATTGATTGTGGCCCTGGAGCTGTGGGGGGAGCGTCTGGCCAATAGGCGGGTGGTGTTCTGGACGGACAACCTGGGCGTGGTGCAGGTGGTAAATCGTTCGTCGTCTGGTTCCCCTCCCGTCTTGGCTCTTTTGCGACACCTGGTACTGCGCTGTCTAGAGCGAAATGGATGGTTGCGGGCTCGGCATGTGCCAGGTGTCCGGAACGTGATTGCTGATGCTCTCTCCCGGTTCCAGTGGGACCGTTTTTGGCAGGTGCCAGCGAGGGCTGCGACACCCTTTCCTCTGTGGCTCTGGACCCTCGCTTCGCCGGGCTGAGAATGTTGCTGGAGGACTCTTTGTCGGGAGCATCGTGGACTGCCTACTCTCAGGTCTGGCGGAGGTGGGGGTTGGGGGAACGGGGTTGGCATACGGCGGCGGATCGGAGGTGGGCCACCTTAATTTATTTCAATTCCCTCCGAGAGCAAGGGGGCTCTGGTTCGGGAGCGGCCAGAGTACTGACTGCCCTTTCGTTTTTGTGCAAGGCGCTTGGTTGGGAGGATGTTGGTTGAGATTTCCTGCTTCGCAGAATTGTTTCGGGTTGGAGACGGACGGCGATGCCTGATGTTCGGCGCCAGGTTTCTGGCTCCATGTTTTTGGATTTGTTGGAGGTTTTAGGTGGGGTCTATCGCGATCTTTTTGAAGCGCGATTATTTCGGGTGGCTTTTGCCTTTGCTTTTTATGGTGCTTTGAGGGTGGGTGAGCTGGTTGCTCCTAACTCTCGGACCCATTCTGCCTTGCGCTTTGCACAGGTCTCGGTGGCTGCTGCTCAGGTGCGGGTTTTGATTGCCAGGTCCAAGACGGATCAGTTGGGTAGGTGTGTGCTGATTACGTTGGATGCTGTTGGGGGGATCGGGTGTCCTTTGAGCCTCACGCGGGAGTATTTAGCGGTTCGTCCAGATTTGGCTGACTCCTTTTTGATTCACCTTAGTGGGGTTCCTTTGACCCGGTATCAATTTTCGGCTGTTTTTAAGCGATGCGTACAAGTGTTGGGTTACGACCCGGGATTGTTTGCCTCCCATTCTTTTCGGATTGGCGCGGCGACGGTGGCTGCGGGCTCGGCGCATCGGACGGGATGATTTGTCGGTTGGGCAGGTGGCGATCGGATCGCTTTCACTCGTATGTTCGTCCTAACTTTTTATAATTTCAGGTACTTCCCCGCGGTTGGTCTGGATATTGGGTCATTCCTTCGTGCATTGGGCGGCCGTGCGGGCTGAACAACGGCCGCATGGCAGGAACCTTGGCTTTTCAACGGAAGTGGTGGAGATTTGCTGGTTGGGTATCCGGGGTTTGCGTTGGGCTCGGGTGTCGCAGGAATGTGATATTTTGGCAGGGAATGTTCCCAGGGAGGTTATTTTAGTTGTTCATGCGGGGGGAATGATTTGGGGAAGGTTCGTTCGGTGGACCTGATTCGGGCTATGAAGCTGGATCTGGCCCGCTGTTTTGCTAAAATTGGGGGATTGTCGCTGGTGGTCCGACATTATTTCTCGACCTCGTTGGGAGGAGATGGCGACGCCACGGGCCATTGACAGGGCCAGGAAGAGGGTTAACAGGGAGGTTTCTACGTTTGTTCGGCAGTTGGGGGGGTTGCGATCCGTCACAAGCAGATGGAAGGCGACAATCGGAATGTGATTCGGGGTGATGGGTCCATTTGACGGACATTGGTTTGGATATATTTTTACTTGGTTTGATGTCGGGGATTGAGGAGGCGCTGTCTGCGGTGGGGCGCAGGGGCAGCCATTAGGAGACCATGGTGCCCCTGGCGTTGGCGTGGTTCCTGGACAGCGGTGCTTTAAAATGGTTAAGCCGCCTTCGGGTGAGGCATTTAACGAGACGAGCCCCGCTTGATCTCGGTCAGGCGGGGTGACGAGCTCCTGGTTTTGGATCGGTAAACTGCCTATTACATGGGTAATAGGGTGGATAATGGGGGGGGGAAAAGCACTGCCGGATTACATGGTGGAAATATTTAATAAAGCTGTGGCCCTTTCCAGTTAAGAAGGTGTTGTGTCTTCTTTATATTTAAGGGGTATGGGTCAAGGAGGTCCCAGGTTTAATCAGTCATGTGTCAAGCTAATTGAGCTTGTGAAGCCTTCTAAGTGAGCACTTAGAGATCTTCTGGTGAGTGATTTTGATTTTTGTTTCAAACAGATCTTTTCTATTCATCTTAAGGTTTTAAGTTAGGTCTGGTGTGTGAATTAGGTTAGGCTGGTGACTCCTTCCTCTTACTGATTAGCATACAATTGGAATCAATTGCGTGCTATTTGCAAAGGTTGTTAAACTTGTCCACACCTTGCTGGGGGAGGTGTTCTTAGGTGATTATATAAAGCTTGTGGAATATTAGCTTGGTCTAATTGAGCTTGTGAAGCCTTCAAAGTGAGCACTTAGAGATCTTCTGGAGATACTCTGGAGGTAGTCTGAGGTTAGACAGGAGGTAGAAAACCTACAAAAAGGTAAGATTTGTTGGTTTAAATCCATTCTTTTATAATGGCAGGCTTGGTCCAGTGTAAGAGCTGTCATGCATTTGTTTTTAGATCCAATTTTTGGAGGTTTGGAGTGTGCCTGATATGTAGGCAGCTCTCTTTATTGCAGCAGGAAATTGCCTGTTTGAAGTCTGAGATTTGTAAATTATCTGTTAGACAAACTCAGGCTATGACTGTTACAAAGCCACTGCCACAGAGGCCTCCTAGCAGTGGCAGATGGACTACTGTAGGATCTGGTAGACTTAGAGTTGTGGATAGAAGGCATGTCCCACAGTTTGTGGCTCTTCTTAATTCTTTTGAGGCACTTTCAGAGTGTAGTGGTGAGACGGAAGTAGGCTCAGACACCATAGTTGAGGAACCACCATCCCCTATGCCTAAGGTATGCAGGACTGCAACCAAGAACAATAAGAAAAAGGTGGGACATGATAGAATCACCCAGCAACAATTGCCTTCTATCATAAGAGGTGTGGAGCTGGAGAGTAGTGGTTTGGTGAGATGTCTTCCTGGGGCTACTGCTCGTAGAGACAAGAAACGTATTCTCAATATTGTCAAACAAGCAAAGCAGCAAGGGGAAGTGGATGTTCTAGTCCATCTAGGGACAAATGACTTGGCTAGCAATGAGGTTTCTGAGATTAAGGAGGATTTTTGTGTTCTTGGAGGTGAAATACAGCAGATTGCGTCCACTGTGTCATTCTCTGAAGTTTTGCCTGTGAATAACATTCAAGATAGGCAGATGTGCAATAGGGAATTTAATTTGTGGCTTCGGGAATGGTGTCGAGAGCAAGGATTTGGCTTTGTGTCCCATGATAGCTCTAATTGGAGCAGAAAGGAACTGTATAAAAAAGATGGTTTGCATCTTACTCATAGGGGAACATATGTTCTCAGTGAGAAGTTCAAAGGTTTCGTAAAGAAATATTTAAACTATGAGGGGGGGACAAAAGGGTAAAAAACAATCTGCCTGATTGTCCCCCAAAACTAAATCGGCGGGTGCAAGCAACATGCGGGGAAAAAAAGGACAAGCTCAGAGTTGTGTCTATAAATGCTCGCAGTTTAGTCAATAAAATCAATGAACTGGAGGCAATGATGGCAGCTGAAAAAGTAGATTTAGTTGCGGTTACTGAGACATGGTTCAGTGAGAAAAATAACTGGGACATAACAATACCGGGGTACTCTTTATATAGAAAAGACAGAGAAGGTAGGAAAGGAGGAGGAGTGGCCCTGTATGTGAAAAACAACATAAAAACGAACCAAATAAAAGTGAGCGAGGTGAACATAGAGTCAGTTTGGGTTACGCTAACATTTGGCAATCATACAGTAGCTCGTGTAGGTGTGATCTATAGACCCCCTGGACAAGTAGAAGAGCTAGATAATCTGCTGCTTGAGGAAATAGCCAAAATGGCAATGAAGGGGGAAGTTATTATCATGGGGGACTTTAATCTTCCTGTTGTGAACTGGAAAACCAAAACTGCTGGGTGCACCAGGAGTACAAATATTCTAAACTCCCTACTGGGATTATCTCTAACACAAGTAGTTGAGGAGCCGACCCGTAAAGAGGCCATATTGGATTTAATACTCACAAATGGAGGTTTGGTATCGGACGTTGTTGTAGGTGAAAATTTGGGATCTAGTGATCACCAGTCAGTATGGTTTAATATAAGAACAGAGATGGAGCCACACACACACAAAAACAAAAGTTTTAGACTTTAAAAAAACAGATTTTTCTAAAATGAGACTTTGTGTGAAGGAGTCATTATCAGACTGGAGGAGTTTAAAGGGTGTCCAGGAGAAATGGGATTATTTAAAAGAAGCATTATTGAAGGACACAGGCAATTGCATTCGACTTGTTAGCAAAAACAAAAAAGGGAAGAAACCACTGTGGTACTCTGCAGAAGTGGCCAAAATAGTGAAGAACAAAAAGATAGCATTCAATAATTATAAAACAACTCAGGCAAACCTATAAGATTAGGCAGAAAGAGGCAAAGCAATTTATAAGAGCTTCCAAAGCACACGCAGAAGAGAAAATAGCTCAGTCAGTAAAAAAGGGGGACAAAACATTTTTTAGATACATAAACGAGAAAAGAAAAGTAAAACAAGGATTAGTTAGATTAAAAACAAAGGAAGGAAGGTATGTAGAAGAGGATAAAAGTCTCGCTGACTGCCTCAATGAATATTTTTGTTCAGTCTTTGCAGAAGAAAAGGAAGGAAAGGGACCTCAGTTAGGAGGAAACACTAACGAGACAATTACATATCAGTTTACAGAGGAGGAGGTTCTACAGCAGCTGTCTAAAGTAAAGACAAATAAATCAATGGGGCCTGATGGGATCCACCCTAAATTATTAAAAGAGCTCAGTGATGTAATAGCAAAACCGTTAACCGATTTATTTAACCAATCCTTGCTAACGGGAGTCGTCCCAGAAGACTGGAAATTAGCAAATGTTGTGCCCATTCACAAGAAGGGTAGTAGGGAGGAATCGGGGAACTATAGGCCAGTTAGTCTTACGTCAGTAGTGGGGAAATTAATGGAAACCATGTTAAAGGAAAGGATTGTTGAACATCTAAAAACACATAGATTACAGGATCAGAAACAACATGGGTTTACCTCAGGGAGATCATGCCAAACTAATCTTATTGATTTTTTTTGATTGGGTAACAAAAATAATAGACACAGGTGGTGCAGTAGACATTGCTTATTTAGATTTCAGTAAGGCTTTTGATACTGTTCCGCATAGAAGGCTTATCAATAAATTGCAATCTTTGAGCTTGGATTCCAATATTGTTGACTGGATTAGGCAGTGGCTGAGTGACAGGCAACAGAGGGTTGTGGTAAATGGAGTTTATTCGGCGCAAGGTCTTGTTACCAGTGGGGTACCTCAGGGGTCAGTACTTGGACCCATTCTCTTTAATATTTTTATTAGTGATATTGCAGAAGGTATTAATGGAAAAGTATGTCTTTTTGCTGATGACACAAAGATTTGCAACAGGGTTGACGTTCCTGGAGGGATCAGCCAAATGACAAATGATTTAGGTAAACTAAAAAAATGGTGGGAGTTGTGGCAATTGAGTTTTAATGTGGATAAGTGCAAGATAATGCACCTGGGACGTAAAAACCCAAGGGCTGAATATAGAATATTTGATACAGTCCTAACCTCAACATCTGAGGAAAAGGATTTAGGGGTTATTATTTCAGAGGATCTAAAGGTAAGTAGTCAATGTAATAGAGCAGCAGGAAATGCTGGCAGAATGCTTGGAAATGCTGGCAGAATGCTTGGTTGTGTAGGGAGAGGTATTAGCAGTAGGAAAAGGGAAGTGCTCATGCCAATGTACAGAGCACTGGTGAGACCTCACTTGGAGTACTGTGTGCAGTACTGGAGACCGTATCTCCAGAAGGATATAGACATCTTAGAGAGAGTTCAGAGAAGGGCTACTAAAATGGTGTATGGCTTGAAGGAGAAAAGTTACCAGGAAAGGCTTAATGATCTTAACATGTACAGCTTGGAAAAAAGACGAGACAGAGGAGATATGATAGAAACATTTAAATACGTAAAGGGAATCCACAAGGTAGAGGAAGGGAGTATATTTAAAAGGACACAAAGTAGCAAAACAAGAGGACACAGTCTTAGATTAGAGGGGCAAAGGTTTAAAAGTAACATCAGGAAGCATTATTTTACTGAGAGGGTGGTGGATACATGGAACAGTCTTCCAGTTGAAGTGGTAGAGGCCAAAACAGTGATTGAATTTAAGCAGGCATGGGATAGGCATAAGGCTATCCTAAACAAAAGATAAATCCAGGTAAAGTATCCATGTAATTGGGCGACTAGATGGGCCGAAAGGTTCTTATCTGCCGACATGTTTCTATGTTTCTATGTGAGTTTTATTGCCCTGGAGCTCTGGGATACGCGCATACACCATGCACATTACTGTGAGTTTTATTGCTGTGCAGCTCTGATATGCTCATACACAGTGCACATTTCTGTGGGTTTTATTGCTGTGCAGCTCTGTGATACGCTCATATGCAGTGCACGTTTCTGTAGATTTTATTGTTCAACCAATTAGAGCGCCTGTGATCCCGCTTACTTGACATGCGTGGTTGTTCTTTGTAAAAATGCTTGAATTTAAACATTTCATAATTTTATTTATCTCAATAGATACATTTGAAATGGTAAACAAAATCTACAAGTAGGCACTTGGTATCCACTTTTAATATAAAGAGAGGAAAAGGCGGAGGTTAAAGAGGAAGGGTGGGGATTAACCAGGAAGGGGTGCCTCAAATTTAAATTAGGGGGTGCACGAGTTTAGTCAGGCCTAGGGCAGCACAAAACCTAAATACACCACTGGGTAGCGGTAACTCTGCCATACGAGTAGCGGAGTTGAGATTTTTGAGGGCAATAATATCTGCTTAAAAAACACCAATGGTTCATAAACAACAGACTGCAACTTAATAGCCAAGGAGACACAAGGGTTAACTGAATTGCCTCTAGGCTCTGAAGGTTTCAAGACCAACAGGTTACCTAGGACACGCTCAGAAACATGATTCGTGGAACGTGAGTCCGTGAAGTATTCAAGGTGCAGGGCAGTCAAAGCAAATGACAAAAATAAACAAAGACAGGAGTAGCACGTTGGGTAACTGTACCTCGAAAGGTCACAACAAGCGATACCCTAAGACAAGATGGGACAGGAACCCAGACAGCGAGCAATAAACCCAGCTGCAAGCATAGGGTTAATTGCCAGCGCTCACAAACAGCAATATTCAAACGTTGAGGTAGAGTGGTCAAAGTACAAGCCGGGTCAGTCAACAGGAGAAGGATTCGCATACAGAAATGGGTCGGTAACAGTAATCAATAAGGAATAAACTTAGCGCTGCTGGAAACAAACTCCACGTCAGGGCGGCGAGGCCATTCCTACTTTCCTCTTTTAAACCCGGCAGCTCCTTGTGACTACACCAGACCCCGTCCCCTCAGATGCCAGTCTGCCATCAGGAAGTGCTGGCAAGCGGCCAGCCAGCGGCACACCACCCTGCCCAGACCCCCCCCCCCCCCAGGGAGCACGACAGGGGCTGAGGATGTAAGAATTATATTCAGTTAGTATTAGAGGCCATTGCACGGACCTCATTCCAGTTCAGGGTTTCCCTGTGTTGCTGCTGGGTGTGAGTATATTGACTTGCTGTGCTGTATCCTGTTTAACCCTCGCTCTTCCTGTTCTCTTGATTTTGTTATTTCTTATGAGGTTCCCTTTCCCTATTAGTGTTAGAGATCCCTTTTGTTATTTTCTCCTTGTTCTTCTGCCGTTCCTGTTACAGTTGTTCTGTTGTTTGTGTCCATGCAGCCAGTACAAAGGGCCGACCTTGGCTCACTCCAGATGCCCCGTGACAGACGCGATACACGGAGCGACACAATGTTTCTGTTTTGCTTAATTCAATGTATTTTGTATTTGCAGCTGATCTCGCCATGAGGCTCCTCCTGTTTCTGGTGCTGCTGTCCCCACCCCTTGCGGCACAGCCCTGCACTCTGTACCCACAGGTAGGTCTGTTTGCACTGGGTTTAGATACTTTGTGTGTGAGTTTAATCCCTAATGTCACAAAACGCCCCCCTCCACAGACGCCATGACGCGCTCCCACATCCTCACCCCCCTGCACTGACGCCATGACGCGCTCCCACATCCTCACCCCCCTGCACTGACGCCATGACGCGCTCCCACATCCTCACCCCCCTGCACTGACGCCATGACGCGCTCCCACATCCTCACCCCCCTGCACTGATGTCATGACGCGCTTCCACATCCTCAACCCCCTGCACTGACGCCATGACGCGCTCCCACATCCTCACCCCCCTGCACTGACGTCATGACGCGCTTCCACATCCTCACCCCCCTACACTGATGCCATGACGCGCTCCCACATCCTCACCCCCCTGCACTGACGCCATGACGCGCTCCCACATCCTCACCCCCCTACACTGACGCCATCATGGCTGATTGCGCAGCCTGTCACTCCACCGGTTAAGGGGCCATTAGTTTAGCTTGATTTGACTTTTTTTTTGGTGGATTTTTAATAATCTCCAGGAATCCGTTTACTGATAATGATTATTATTATTTTCCCCCTTTGATCTCCGGCATCCAGAGACGGTTTATTCACTAAATGGCAGGGCTGGACAGGGACAAAAAAGCAGCCCAGGACTTCATCCAGACCAGCCCAAACCCGCAGGGCCGGATTAAGATCTCTATGGGCGGAGCTAATCATTTTGTTTGGTTTTTTTGGAATTTAATGCAGTGAAAGCACTCAATTTAACATAACATAACATAAAATGTTCTATCGATGCTCTGTTTCGCCACTCTGCAGTGATTCCATTTCGCCGAAAATAAAGTGAATTCACTATTTCCGTGTTTTACCGAAAATGGAGTCACCAAAGAAGTTATCGGATGACGCCGAATTGGCATCGGAAAATTCCTCTGAACTAGTTTCCTGTTCTAAAAGGAGATTAAATCAATAAAAATGTATCTCCTTAATAAAAAGACGTCCTTTTAAAAATAATGAAAAGATCTGAGTTGAAGAAACAAAACCTCCAGCGCTGTTTAATGGTGAACTCGCGCTACCAAATCTACTGTATAAAAAAATCAAATAATAAAATGTTTTTGCAAAGTAAAAAAGAATAAATGGTCTTTAAAAATAAATAAAACATTTTTAAAGTCAGGGCTAGGCGAGCCCAAGACTCCAGGCAGGCCTAGCCAGGCAGGCAAGCTCCGGGCAGGCCTAGTCGGCCGGCTGACTTAGGTGAGCCCCAGGCTCCAGGAAGGTCTATCCGACCAGGGCGATCCCCAGGTGGCCGGCCAACCTAGGCAAGTCATTGTCATTGTCTTCCACACTACTCCACGCTGTCCTCTCCTTGTCCTCTCCTTGTCCTCCTCTCCCTCAGTAACCTGGATGAAGCAGTGCGAGAGATCTGGTTTTCTGACGCCATCGTTATTCTCTTTGCAGGGTAAAGTGGATTGTAGAGGCCGAGGCCTCCAACACATCCCGAGCCTCCCTGTGGACATTCAGCACCTGGATCTCTCTAATAACTCCATCCACATCTTCAAACCTCCGGTGGGGACCTTCCCGTATCTACATCTTCTCAACCTTTCTCATAACCCGTTACACTCCCTCCCCAGGAACGCCTTTCACAACCTCCCAGGACTCCGCACGCTGGACCTCACAGACTGCCGGATCTCCAGGCTCCAATCCGATGCACTGAATGGCATCGACAACCTCCAAACCCTGCGTCAGAACAACATGAAGTCCTTCTCACTGGAGAACCTAAGAACCTTGTACCTCCTGGACGTGAATGAAACCTCTCGGTCTCCATCACCTCTCTTCACAAAGACCTGGAGACACAACCTCCGCTATCTGCTGGCCAGGGCCGGTCTCTGTGACTGCTCCTCAGGGAGACCTCTGGCTGGACATGACCCTGGGGGTAAGAGGGAACGAAAAGGGGCAGAATGGAGGGAAGAGGGTAATAAAATCCAGGCTGGAGATACTGGGCCTTCTGAAGGGTTACACAGCGATTACCCCAAGGAGGACCTGAGCAGCCGCCCTATTACTGGCATTATTCAGTGTGATTTTATATAGAGAGTAATAAACATCATAACACAAAAACATGTGACCTAAAACACTATATAACATCATGATATAAACTGTGATATAATAATGATCTAAAATGATTTATAATATGATATAAAACAATATATAACATACAGGTTTATGCAAAGAGAATCGAAAAGCCACGGCACGTTCGGTGACTTTTCGTTCTCTTTGATTCGGCGATCCCATTTCGGTGACCCTGCGGTGTATTCAGCAAGCATCACAGGGCTGTCGTAGTGCAGGGAAAAGTCGCTGAAAACCTGCCGAACACTCACCGCAAAACCCAGGCAAACGCACACCGAAACCCACAAAAACATCTGGATTAGCCCCACCGGAGAAACCCTAGCAGGAGCCGATCACACGCAGCACAGCCGCCATAAAAACCTGACACCGCAGACGAATGGAGTGAAAAAAAATAAAACCGTTTGCTTGAATGTTTGAAAAAGTGAAACGCTGTTTGCAAAGAAACTACTGAGCGAAAATGTGTGAAATTTACATATAAAATCCAATGAATGATAATAAAAAGGTCTGTTACAGAAAAACGTTTAAAAAAAATAACAATTTTTTTTTTTATTTTATTTGCAAAAAAATCCCGAAAAATGCTTAAAAGATCCTAAAAAATCTTTTTTCAAAAAAATTTTTTTCAGCAGAATATTATAATAAACTGTTTATTAGATATTGAATTAAAACGGGAATATTTTTAATATTGAAGCCTATGGGATTCGGCTGAATGGGTGGAGTAGAGGTAACATCCCTGCTCTGCGTGGAGAGAGCCTGTGGAGTCATGGGTTTGATCCCAGCAAGAGCACCTCTCCAGTAAGTGTCCTTGGGCAAGACACCTAACGGTACACACTCACCACCCAGGACATACTGAAAACCAGAGAAATCTCAATGTATCCTTCCCTGGAAACCAGAGAAATCTCAATGTATCCTTCCTGGAAGACCAGAGAAATCTCAATGTATCCTTCCTGGAAGACCAGAGAAATCTCAATGTATCCTTCCTGGAAAACCAGAGAAATCTCAATCTATCCTTCCTGGAAAACCAGAGAAATCTCAATGTGTCCTTCCTGGAAAACCAGAGAAATCTCAATGTATCCTTCCTGGGAAACCAGAGAAATCTCAATGTATCCTTCCTGGAAAACCAGAGAAATCTCAATGTATCCTTCCTGGAAAACCAGAGAAATCTCAATGTATCCTTCCTGGAAAACCATAGAAATCTCAATGTGTCCTTCCTGGAAAACCAGAGAAATCTCAATGTATCCTTCCTGGAAAACCAGAGAAATCTCAATGTGTCCTTCCTGGAAAACCAGAGAAATCTCAATGTATCCTTCCTGGGAAACCAGAGAAATCTCAATGTATCCTTCCTGGGAAACCAGAGAAATCTCAATGTATCCTTCCCGGGAAACCAGAGAAATCTCAATGTATCCTTCTTGGAAACCAGAGAAATCTCAATGTATCCTTCCTGGAAATCCAGAGAAATCTCAATGTATCCTTCCTGGAAAACAGAGAAATCTCAATGTGTCCTCCTGGAAAACCAGAGAAATCTCAATGTATCCTTCTTGGAAACCAGAGAAATCTCAATGTATCCTTCCTGGAAATCCAGAGAAATCTCAATGTGTCCTTCCTGGAAAACCAGAGAAATCTCAATGTGTCCTTCCTGGAAAACCAGAGAAATCTCAATGTGTCCTTCCTGGAAAACCAGAGAAATCTCAATGTATCCTTCCTGGAAAACATGAGAAATCTCAATGTATCCTTCCTGGGAAACCAGAGAAATCTCAATGTATCCTTCCTGGAAAACCAGAGACATCTCAATGTGTCCTCCCTGGGAAACCAGAGAAATCTCAATGTGTCCTTCCTGGGAAACCAGAGAAATCTCAATGTATCCTTCCTGGAAAACCAGAGAAATCTCAATGTATCCTCCCTGGGAAACCAGAGAAATCTCAATGTATCCTTCTTGTAGAACCAGAGAAATCTCAATGTATCCTTCTTGTAGAACCAGAGAAATCTCAATGTATCCTTCTTGTAGAACCAGAGGAATCTCAATGTATCCTTCCTGGAAACGAGAGAAATCTCAATGTATCCTTCCTGGAAACGAGAGAAATCTCAATGTATCCTTCCTGGTAAAATCCTTTCTAAAAAATAAATAAATAAATAAACCTGTCGAATTAAACCACCGAATGGCAGGGCATTTCGGGAATCTGTCACTGCTGGTTTGTGTTCTCTGAATAGCCGAAGCATTGCTTCTCTATGGGGATTTCACTGCCCTCGAACAGGCACCGAACAGGCACCGTATGTGCAGGCAATTCGCCAGGATTTGACGAACTGCCTGCTCTCTGGATAGACGAATGGCCAGGAAAGGTAACCGAACGCTGATTTTCAACATTCGGTTACGTTTCGGCAGCAATTCGGATCTCTTTGAATAACCCTGATAATGATATAAAACCATATAGAATATAATGATATAAAGTGTGATTATAAAACAATATATAATGATATAAACTGATCTAAATATAATGATATAAAGTGTGATATGATAATGATCTAAAAATATATAATGATATAAAATGATATAAAACAATATATAATGATATAAACTGATCTAAATATAATGATATAAAGTGTGATATGATAATGATCTAAAAATATATAATGATATAAAATGATATAAAACAATATATAATATAATGATATAAAGTGTGATATAAAACTATATAACATAATGATATAAAACAATATATAATATGATATAAAACAATATATGATATGATGATCTAAAGTGTGATATAAAACTATATAACATAATGATATAAAACAATATATAACTGATATAAAGTGTGATAAAAACAATATATCATATATTGTTTTATATCATTATGTTATATAGTTTTATATCACACTTTAGATCATCATATCATATATTGTTTTATATCATATTATATATTGTTTTATATTATATTATATATTGTTTTAGATCAGTTTATATCATTATATCATATATTGTTTTATATCATTATGTTATAAGTGTGATATAAAACTAACTATAACATAATGATATAAAACAATATATGATATAATGATATAAACTGATCTAAAACAATATATAATATGATATAAAACAATATATGATATGATGATCTAAAGTGTGATATAAAACTATATATTGTTTAGATCTTTATATTATATTATAGTTGTATATCACACTTTATATCATTATATTATGTATGTTTTTATATCACATGTTATATCATTAGATTATATATTGTTTAGATCTTTATATTATATATTATCTAATGATATAACATGTGATATAAAACAATATATAACACCAGGGGATAAAATGTCCCATGAACATAATGTGTTAAATCCAATAGAAGACAATAAACCTGTAGAACACACAGATACAACCCGCCTGCTCTGTATAACACATTCACTCCAGGCGTAACACACTCTGGGCTATATTACAAAGCTGCTGTTAACTTAAAACCTCCATAGGTTATAATGGCTCTGGTTAAGTTAACAACAGCTTTGTAATATAGCCCTCTCTGTATAACACACTCTCTGTATAACACACTCTCAGTATAACGCTCTCGCTCCCTGTATAACACACTCTCAGTCTAACACACTCATTCCCAGTGTAACACACTCTCAGTATAACACACTCATTCCCAGTGTAACACACTCTCAGTATAACACACTCGCTCCCAATATAACTCACTCACTATAACACTCATTCCCAGTGTAACACACTCATTGCCAGTGTACACACTCATTGCCAGTGTAACACACTCATTCCCAGTAGAACACACTCATTCCCAGTGTAACACACTCATTGCCAGTGTAACACACTCATTCCCAGTGTAACACACTCATTCCCAGTGTAACACACTCATCCCAGTGTAACACACTCTCAGTATAACACACTCATTCCCAGTGTAACACACTCTCAGTATAACACACTCGCTCCCAATATAACTCACTCACTATAACACTCATTCCCAGTGTAACACACTCATTGCCAGTGTAA
This sequence comes from Leptobrachium leishanense, assembly GCA_009667805.1. Classification (NCBI taxonomy): domain Eukaryota; kingdom Metazoa; phylum Chordata; class Amphibia; order Anura; family Megophryidae; genus Leptobrachium; species Leptobrachium leishanense. The sequence goes on along the minus strand of CM019070.1, from coordinate 4,365,748 downwards.
CACACTCATTGCCAGTGTAACACACTCATTCCAGTAGAACACACTCATTCCCAGTGTAACACACTCATTGCCAGTGTAACACACTCATTCCCAGTGTAACACACTCATTCCCAGTGTAACACACTCATTCCCAGTGTAATACACTCATTGCCAGTCTAACACACTCATTCCCAGTGTAACACACTCTCAGTATAACACACTCGCTCCCAATATAACTCACTCACTATAACACTCATTCCCAGTGTAACACACTCATTCCCAGTAGAACACACTCATTGCCAGTGTAACACACTCATTGCCAGTGTAACACACTCATTGCCAGTGTAACACACTCCTTGCCAGTGTAACACACTCATTCCCAGTGTAACACACTCATTCCCAGTAGAACACACTCATTGCCAGTGTAACACACTCATTCCCAGTGTAACACACTCATTGCCAGTGTAACACACTCATTCCCAGTAGAACACACTCATTGCCAGTGTAACACACTCATTGCCAGTGTAACACACTCATTCCCAGTGTAACACACTCATTGCCAGTGTAACACACTCATTGCCAGTGTAACACACTCATTCCCAGTAGAACACACTCATTGCCAGTGTAATACACTCATTCCCAGTGTAACACACTCATTCCCAGTGTAACACACTCATTGCCAGTGTAACACACTCATTCCCAGTGTAACACACTTGCTGCCAGTATTACACATATAAACACATTTTGAAATAACATGGACTCTGGAGAATTTTTCCAGCTTCATAAATTTATTTTTAGTCAAAACTGGGGATCCCGGAATGTTCTGCGGGTCCCTGGATTATACCTTCATTAAACACTGACATGTGGCACCATCCTGCTTTAAATCACGTCCCGAATCGCTGTGTTTGCAGAGTTTCCAGGTCAGCTGGGTTGCAGCTTGTACAGTGCATTGTAATTTCATGTCACTGTTTAGTGAATATACCCCTCTGGTGCTCCCTGGTCCTGTCTGGGACTTGTGCAGATTATTGGGGGCTGGGGGGGGAGAATGAACATTTAACCTGCTCCTAAAACCACTCCGTCTACTCCAGGGACCGGACTGTTTTGCTCCTGCCACTCAGGGCCGGTACCGGACAGACCCGAGGCTTACACTGTGCACGCGCGCTTTATTCGGGAAGTGACGGAAATATCCAGCAACGAGACCTCATCAAACCTCAGTAAGTGACGGCCTGCCCTCGCCATGAAATGTCAGCTTGAGCAGGCATAACTTAGAACGTCAGAAAGTCTGCTGTGCAGCGCTACGGAACACGCCGGCACTGTAGAGATAATGAGATAGTTATATTGTTATGAATGGCTGTCCATAATCGACAAAACGCACTGTACAGCGGTGTAGGCTCGCCCATAAGGCCAGTTGGGGCAGAGCCTCAAAAAGGGTTTGGGTCAAAATCCCTACAACCAGGTTCCCTAATGCCAAAATCCCGACAGCCAACTTCCCTACACGGCCAACTTCCCTACACGGCCAACTTCCAGACATCCAAAATCTCAGCGACTAACCCTACTCCCTAACCCCCTAAACCTAGCCCTAACCCCCCTAAACCTAACCCTAAACCCCTAAATCTCACCCTAACCCCCTAAACCTAGCCCTAACCCTCTAAACCTAGCCCTAACCCCCCTAAACCTAACCCCCTTAAACCTAGGGTTAGGGTGTTAGTATTAGGGTTAGCCGCTGGGATTATGGATGTCTGGAAGTTGGCCGTGTTGGGATGTCCGGCACTTGTTCTGTCTGGAAGTTGGCCATCGGGATGTTGGCATTAGGGAACGTGGCTGTAGGGCTTTTGTCCGGCACCCCCTCAAAAATATTATAAAAACAATAAGAGATTTTAAAAGTGTTGCTGTAAGGAGCTCAGGGGCGTCTGGTTACCCTCAATCAGTGGAGGCTTGTGCACTGGGGCAATAGGGCCGCCCAGCAGTTTTTCGTTTGTCTGGGGTGGTGGGGTGACATAAATATGTTGTAATTGCAAGTAGTCAGAGGTTTTTGTTTTCCTTTGTGGGGGGGGGGGTCAGGATACTGTAAAACAAATGTCAGGTTTCTTCCCCTATCCCTGTCGGGTGGCTGTGTGTGTGTCAGCAGCAGGAGCAACTAAGCCCGTCAAGATCAGATCTGCATGTTTCATATGGGCGTTAGTTTGAATCTGCCCCGTCTCAGACCTCTCTGCACATGCTCAGTCTGTACCATTAAGAGATGTCTGAGCCAGGGTGAGGTATGCACAATCCAGGGACTCTCATTGGTGCACAGCATCAGGGGGGAGGTTCTCCCTCCATCGTGCTCTCCCTCTTGGTCCTCTGCAGCTGGCACTGTCTGCATGGTCTGGTGGAGGAGAGAGCTGATGAGATGTGCAGGACTGGATTTGATGACAGAGCATGGAGGATTGAACTTCCTGCTCCTCATCCTTCTCACTACCCAATCATAATCACATAATTTACTAGAGGTGTGCACAGCTGAAAAATTTGTTTAGATTGGTTTGAAAATAGCTTTGTTTTCATAATTTTGCTTCATTTTGATTTGAATTTTGGATCACTAAAAATAAACAATCAAATCCTGCTCAATTACTGTAAGATTAGGGTTAAACATGAGGGTTAAAGGGCAAGCTAGGGTTAAATATTGAGCTGTCTAGTAGCCTGGGGTGCTGAATAAAACAGATTCTGCACCACAGTCAATTGACAGGGACGAGGTGCTTTGTGAAACAGTAAAGCGAAACTGATTCATTTTCATAATTTCGTTTGTAATTTGGGATCAATTTGAATTTTAGGATCACTAAAAAAAACAATAAATCCTGCTCTATTACTGTTAGATTGGTGTTAAACATGAGAGTTAAAAGGCAAGCATGGGTTAAATTACCGTTTTTTGCTGCAGTGTGCATAGAGGAATCATTCAATCAATGGTTCTCTTGTGAAAACGTATAACAAATCAGTTTTGTTTGGTTTCCTCCGAATTGAAACAAAACCAATTTGTTATTTCGGAAATAATTCTGAAATACGAATTAACAAATTTTCAAATGAATTGAGATTTGTTACGAAACGAATGCACACCCCTACAATTTACAGCAAGGGGTTAATGTAATGACGGGTCAGCAGAGTATCTCTGGGTCCATTTTGGCTTGGCCTGGGCATCATGGGAGCTACAGTGAGGGTGACTCCCGCTGACATTCCCTGTTATCCGTACATTCTTTCCGTGAATTCTCCTCGCTGAGTTAAAATGGGGTGGATTCCATATTCCCTGCCATGTGTTCATGTCTCCTTCTCTCCTTCCTTTCCGCAGCTTCGGCCAGCACACCTGTGGCCCAGAGCAGGAGTTGGCCATACCTGGTGGGCTTTGTGCTGGGCGCCATCTTTCTGTCCTGCCTCATCGCTTTGGCGGCCAAGTTCAATATTCTCCATAAATATCTGAGCAGTTACCGCCACCGGCCGCTACCGGAGAATGAGTGGGTGAGCGAGGCCCAGAGCGAGCTCCCGGGCCTTCCCATCTCACCACCGGAGGACGAAGATGGCTTCATAGAGGACAATTACATTCAACCCCGAGAGCACCAGGAGGATGAGGAAGATGTAGTCATTGATGGCATGTACAGCATCTGATGGGCACACGGTCCCTTAAGGAGATCTAGATGCAAAGAATTCTGGCTGTTCCGGCTCTGGTGAACCCATCAATGGAATTTTATAAGCCAAGGCTGTTTCTGTAGAGATTTGACCAGCCTCTCGCTTGTTAATGGGGTCGTTCTGCTGCCCCTTGGGTCACAGATCCAATCCTGCATTACCTTGGGGTCTTTCTCTGACAACCAATACACTTCTGCATTACCCCAGGCCTCTTCTCCAACAGCCAGCTTCTCCTCCAGTACCTGGGTCCTCTTCTCCAAAATCTAGGGGCCTCTCCTCTCATCTGGGGTCTATCCTATGACAGTCATGGCCTCTCCACCTGTGCCTGAAAGCCTTGCTTCAGAACATCCTTTGGACACCCTGAGATAACACCTGCACCGTCAGCCAGTCCTTATTTCTAACACGTGGGCCTCTCTTCTGACATTTTGGGGCGTTGCTAACCCATTTGAAGATCCAGAAGCCAACCATTGTGGCTAAATGATCTCAGACACGTCTGCCCCTTCCACCAGAATTCAGGTGCTTAAGAAATCATGATTGATCACTTTCACCAGATTGCCAAGGCCCCCACCCCCTCCGGCTGCAGCCTGGGCCCTTCACTGGCCACGTGTCTAATGTGACCTCTGTATAAGACTTCAGTGACCTGCATGTAACTCATATTATTTATTAGCCGGTGGTGTTTCTCGATGCTCTGGGGTCATGGAGGACGGGTCTCCCTCACTGCTTGGGTTGGATGTTACGGTTCCAGGTAGATCATTAACAGGTGGAGGATAAATTCTGCGGCTCTGAGTGATGGATCAGAGATTTAATGATACACTCCATTACCCCGGCCTAGGGGTCCACAAGCCTGTTTGTTGCGACACATTACAACGGGCGACTTGTACCCCCAAACCCCTGCCTTTCAATTTTGTGTGGAAGGGAGACATGTTGTATTTATGCAGGTCTCTTCATTGATAATAAATTAACGTTTATGTGTCGCAAACCGGGTATTAACTAAATAATAAACTGTAGCCTCATTGGAGGGATGGACTATAAAGCCCCCCAACTACTGATACAGGGAGGGGGGGACATACCGAGAAGGGAGTAAATCAGCCCCTCACAAGCACACACCTTACACAAACCGAAACCAACAGCTCACCACACACACACACAAACAGAAAACAACACCTCACCACACACACCTCAGCACACACCTTACACAAACAGAATCCAACACAAACAGAAACACACACCTCAGCACACACAGAAACACACACCTCAGCACACACACACAAACAGAAACACACCTCAGCGCACACACACAAACAGAAACACACTGCAATGTTTTACTAAAACGTGTTTATATTCCTACTTTATTCGTTTCTTGTACAAAACAGTCACTTCTGGATAAGCAGGTTGTAGTTTATTAATCTGTATAGAACAGTTTCCTCACAGAGCTACCTCATAAAACTGCTCTGCTTCAGCCGCCATTTTACATCTTCCAGCACATTCCACCAACCGACACCAGGAAGTGAGTAAACCGCCCAGGGCGGACCAGGAAGTGCGTAAACCTCTCAGGGAGGAACAGGAAGTGCGTAAACCTCTCAGGGAGGAACAGGAAGTGCGTAAACTCCTCAGAGCAGAACAGGAAGTGAGTAAACCCCTCAGAGCTGAACAGGAAGTGCGTAAACTCCTCAGGACGGAACAGGAAATGAGTAAACCCCTCAGAGCTGAACAGGAAATGAGTAAACCCCTCAGAGCGGAACTGGCATTCGGGAGGCAGAAGAAAAGCAATGCGTCATCCACAGCCAACAACTGTCCATACCTCACAATACTCACTCACACACACACCATACACTCTTAAACAGTCTAACAACCCATACACCACACACACAACTCACGACATGCACACAAACGGAAACACACACCTCACAGAATCACACACACCTCTAGACACACAAAAACAAACACATCTCACACAGAGACACACAAACAGAAACAACTCACCACACACTCCTCGCACACATACCTCCAAACACACATGCATCACACCAAAACGCACAGCTCACACCACACACACCTCATGTCACCTCACACATATGCATCACACCAAAACACCACCTCACGCAAACTCGCACACATCAAAACACATCACACACTTTCCATCACACCCACAAACACTTCCCATCACACGCATTCAACCCGAAGCAGCTGGAAATGATGGAGATGGATCGGGTTCAGACAAGGCTCAGAGTCCCCTTGAGAAAAATCATGGAAATTACCTGGAAATCTGGGGGAGATGCGGCAAGACAGAAGGGGTTATTCAGAGAGCACTGAAATGTCACCAACATTTCGGTGCTTTCTCGTTCCACGAGCTTTCCTGCATTTGGTTCCCCACCCTGTGGTATATTCAGCATTCACCGCAGGGTCGCCGGAGTGCAGAGAAAACCCGCCACAAACCCGACGAACTCCCCCCCGAACACTCTCTGAACACTCCCCGAAAACCCACAGAAACTGCTGCAAAAACCACGCCAGATAAAGCCGATGAGCCGCCGATCACAGCGCAGACCAGCTGCCGGAAAAGGCCAACAAGCTGACGAACAGGGTAAAAAAAAGGTTTGATTGAAAGTGTCAATATTGAAACGCTGTTTGCAAAAAACTACTGAACGAAAATGTTTAGAATTTACATATAAAATCCAATGAATGATAATAAAAAGGTCTGTTACAGAAAATAGATTTAAAAAAAGAAAACGAAAAATTTTTGTGTAAAAATCCCGAAAAATGCCTAAAAAAATCTGTAACTAAAAAGACTTCTTGCTGCAGATTAAAATAATAAACGGTTTATTAGATATTGGATTAAAACGGAAATATTTTTAGCATTGAAATGGGACTTGCCTGATTAAACCTGTCGAATGAAACCACTGAACATCAGGGCAATTCACTGACATTTCTCTGCTGTTCAGTGTCTCTGAATAGACGAAGCATTGCTTCTCTATGGGGGGATTTCACTGCCGCCGAACAGCCACCGTATTACACTGCGATAGAACAGGCACCATATTTCACTGCCGCCAAACCGCACCGTATTTCACTGCTATAGAACAGGCACCATATTTCACTGCTGCCGAACAGGCACCGTATTTCACGTCCACCGAACAGGCACTGTACTTGCAGGCATTTTGCCAAAATTTGATTAGAGAGGCCGGAGGAGAACGTAGAGACGCAGCAAGACAGCGAGTGATTAGAGAGGCTGGGGGAGAACGTAGACAGGGCCGGTGCTTCCAATAGGCAATCTAGGCAACTGCCTAGGGCGCACTGCCGCCTAGAGGCACAGCCGGCCCCGACCCGGGTTCCATTATTGTACCTGTTACTCATTGTGTGGCTTGTGTAGCCAGCAGTCGCGGCTCACAAAGCCGGCATTATCTGCTCGCAGACCCCTGCTAGCGGCACAGAAGGTGGGCTTTTTATGGTGACACACAGGCACCACCAGAGGCAGATTAAAGAAAAAAAGAGGCAGGAGAAAAAGGCACAAAAGAAAGAGAGAAAGGCACGAAAGAAAGAAAAAAAGAGGCTCAGAAGAAAAAGGCACAGAAGAAAGAAAGAAAAAAGGGGCAGATGAAAGAAAGAAAAAAAAAGAGGCAAAGGAGAGAAAAGAAAGAGGCAGAAAAAAGAGGAAGGCAGTGGAAAGAAAAGAAAGACAGGAAAGAAAGAAAGAGGCAGATCAAAGAAAGAGGCAGAGGAAAGAAAGAGGCAGATCAAAGAAAGGCAGAGGAAAGAAAGAGGCACAGACCGATCCCAAGCCCGACCAGCGGAGGGGTAAGATGGGCACCGAATGACCGTGTGCGGCCCCTGTGCACAGTGTGTATGTGTGTCCCCATGCACAATGTGTGCCCCCCCTTATACGCACAGTATGTGTGCTCCCCCTGCAGTTCCACAGTTAACAATTTTTTTGGGGGGGGCGCAAGTAGCTGGTCTTGCCTAGGGCGAAAAGTGGTCTAGAACTGGCCCTGAACGTAGAGACGCAGCAAGACGGCGAGCGATTAGAGAGGCCGGAGGAGACCGAAGAGATCACGCAGCGGGACAGCGAGTGATTAGAGTGGCTGGAGGAGAACGTAGAGAGGCAGCGAGACAGCGAGTGATTAGAGAGGCTGGAGGAGACCGAAGAGATCACGCAGCGAGTGATTAGAGAGGCCGGAGGAGAACGTAGAGACGTGGCGAGACAGCGAGTGATTAGAGAGGCCGGAGGAGAACGTAGAAACGCAGCGAGACAGCGAGTGATTAGAGAGGCCGGAGGAGACCGAAGAGATCACACAGCGAGACAGCGAGTGATTAGAGAGGCCGGAGCAGAACGTAGAGACGCAGCGAGACAGCGAGTGATTAGAGAGGCCGGAGGAGACCGAAGAGATCACACAGCGAGACAGCGAGTGATTAGAGAGGCCAGAGGAGAATGTAGAGACGCAGCGAGACCGCGAGTGATTAGAGAGGCCGGAGGAGAACGTAGCGACGCGGCGAGACAGCGAGTGATTAGAGAGGCCGGAGGAGAACTTAGAGACGCGGCAAGACCGCGAGTGATTAGAGAGGCCGGAGGAGAACGTAGAGACGCGGCGAGACAGCGAGTGATTAGAGAGGCTGGAGGAAAACGTAGAGACGCGGCGAGACAGCGAGTGATTAGTGTCATGCCCCATGATTTAGGATTTATTTTATATTTTTCTGTTTGTGTTGAATCTGCCTTTGCTGCTCACATGCTTTGATTTCATAGCTATTTTGTCCCTTCTGGGTTTCCCTAGCTCTTCTGTATCAGCTAAGGCCCGTTCAATACCTCTGCAGCAGCTGAATTGCTGCAGCGCAGCAATTCAGTTTGCTGCAGCAGGGTCATTGAACGCTTTGGATGCGAATTTTGAATCCAAAATGGCCGACAATTTCTTAATGAAAGATTTCAGATTGTTTTTCGTATGACTCGGACGTCTATATGATAAAGGAAAGCCGTCACACAATCCGTTTTGTACGCACACACCACAAATGATAGTTTTTATTAAATAAACGTTATGTTTACTTCTGAAACAATATATAAATTGAACTGTAATATATGTCTATGTGCCGGGGAAATAATAAATAAATATTTTGTGCTTTGGTGAACAAAAACCTCAAAATTAACATTGCTGTACGGAATTATTACTTGCTTCGTGGCGGCGGCCATCTTGCTGTACGGCATTGTTACTTGCTTCATGGCGGCGGCCATCTTTAATACGTCACACTCAGCAACACGAAGCATCTCCTCGGGTCGCTGCAAGTGCTAGGTTAGCAGTGCTGAGCGCTGAGCGGTTGAACGGCGTTCAATGGCAAGTTGCTAACTTAGCACTTGCAGCGGCTGAGGTATTGAATGCGGCTCTAGTTTCCCACCCCTTTGCTCAGTGTGTTCTTAGGTACTTCATGGTTACATAGCAGCCATTCTGTTCTCACTACTAGACAAAATTAATAACTTTTTACCTGCTGTTCACTAACAAGATTGTCAGTCTGATCATTAAACTCAACTGGATTCATCTTTCTACGTGTCAGTTTTGCTGAGTTGAAGCTATCTGCTGAACTTCATCGTGTGAGTACTGGTTAAATACAGACTTTGCTAGTCTAAAGCATCCACCTCATAGCTTTGCTTAGGGAAGTAGAATAGTAAAAAGTCAATACTGTCTAGCATTACTGCTGTTAGTGAAAAGACAACACTGCTAGCAATAGTAAAATACATTAACAGCAGCTGCAGCATTAGTATGCAGCTAAACCAGCAGTAAAAAAAGGCTTTACAGCAGCCAGCACCTGTATACAGCCTTCAGTAACCAGACAGTGCCTGTTAACCACAGCTACTCTGCTGCTCTTTTCTAATTGTTCTCATCTGTGTAAACATGGCAGACAGAAGAAACTCTCTAACACCACAGGAAATACAGCTTGTTTCAGATGTGGAAGTAATGAAAATAAATCCAATCAGAAGCAAACGCAATACAAAACCTACATGGAAGATTACTGAAACACTTATGGATATAAACTATGAGAAATCACAGCAAATGTCATGGCTTTGGGAACAGGTGATGAGTTATGTCTCCACCATCACACAACCTATTTGTGTCGCTTCCAAACTAAAAGAAATATTAGGACAGCTTTCTACAGCTCATGCTCAATATCTTGCCCACTGTCACATTTATGTCTCTAATTTAGAGAAGATAAATTCTGAACAGGCTTTACAAGAAATAGATGAATTAAAATGTCTTAATGCAGAAAGAGACAATTTAGTACATCAGGCCAGAGTAAAGGCGGAAGAGAGAATTGCCCCGCTCCAAGAGACTGCTTCTCACATTTCAGCATATAGCAAGCATTCAAATAGCTCACGTCACTCAAGGTCAAAGTCCTCACAATATTCAAAGAGTACATCAATTAGTCTGCAGTTTATCCAAGCCTGGCCGAAAGCTGAGACTACGAAGATACAGGCGGCTTTGCAAAAAGGAAAGCAGAGATGGAGACAGACGCCGCTTGCGAAAAAGCAGAAAGGAAAGCAGAAATGGAGATGGACGCCGCTTGCAAGAAAGCAGCTATAGAAACGGAAGAAGCTCGCAAAAGAGCAGAAATAGAAGCCCTAGAGAAACAGTGTGAGCACGCGACAGCCTTAGCAACATTAAAAATCCTAGAGCAGGCTGCCACGGGAAGTGACAGCATCAGCTTATGCAACGTGGATGAGGAAGATTCCACTAAACGCACCAGAGACTATGTACTAAAGCAAAACAGTGAATTTCTCATAACATCAAATGTTCCTGACAGTTGTGACAACCTTCCAAAACAGGGAAAAGACTCATTAGCAGTACCCTGCATCCAAGGTCAGTACAATACTCTACTAGCTAATGACCCTGACCTCCCTTCACACGCCCTAGTGCAACAGCAATCCCAATGTATTAACTCTCAGATGCAATTCTACCCTCCAGCAATTCATCAAAATCCTAGCAACCATACAGCTATAAAACCATGCCTGCCTGAGTCTATGGACGCTAAACCGACTCCAGGGCTAAATACAGATGCAACCGCATACTACCCTATGTCACTTAATCAGAATACTGCAAATGCCTTTCAAACTTCATTTCCCTGCCCAAAGTCAGAGAGAACAGACATGTCTGAGTTTGCTAGATACATGGCTCGCCGTGAACTCACCAAGACAAGCCTTTCGAACTTTGATGACCAGGCTGAAAACTACAGGAGCTGGAAGGGTGCCTTCAGAACTGCAATTAATGATCTTGGCATTACTCCTGCTGAGGAACTGGACCTGCTGATCAGATGGCTTGGTCCACAGTCTACAGAACGTGTCAAGAGACTCAGAGCTGTCAACATCAATAATCCAGCGTCGGGCCTCGATGCTGCTTGGCAAAGACTTGATCAAAGCTACGGCAGCCCTGAAGCCATAGAGAACGCTCTGTTGAATCACCTGCATTGTTTCCCAAAGATCTTCGGCAAGGACAATCAGAAATACTTGGAACTCAGTGACCTTCTCTGGGAACTGCAGCTGGCCAAGACAGACACTTTCCTACCTGGCCTCAGCTATCTGGACACTGCTCATGGGGTAAACCCAATAGTTATCAAGCTGCCATACAATATCCAGGAAAAATGGACTGCACTTGGGGCAAAGAATAAAGAGTGAACCATATCTCCTTTCCACCTTTCTCCTACTTTTGTGAGTTCATAAGGGACATTGCAGAAACAAAGAATGACCCCAGTTTTTCCTACGAGTTCCACGCTTCGGGCGTCCTTTCTCAGATGTCCGACAGCTCACACTTCAACCACAAAGGCAGCAGGGGTCCAGTATCAGTGAAGAAGACTAATGTCCTTCCCCCTCCTACCTCAATTCCTGACGAGCGCAAACAAGGTGAAAAGGTTGAGCATCCTAACCGTCTTTGCCCTATTCATAAGAAGCCACATCCCCTCAAAAAGTGCATTGGCTTTAAAAAGAAACCACTCCAAGAGAGCAAGGAGCTCCTAAAGGCATATGGTGTATGTTTCAGATGTTGTGCTTCTACTGAGCACTTTGCCAAAGACTGCAAATTTCCTATCAAGTGCATAGAATGTGATAGTGTGGATCATGTGCAGGCGCTACATCCATCTCAGTACATGCATGCAACGTCAACAGACTCCCCTCCTGTTTTAATGCACGGCGGGGAGACTACGGATCAGAAAGTTACCATAGTGTCCTCTTCTTGTACAGCAGTATGCGGTGAAGATCTTTGCGACAAGTCTTGTGCTAAAATATGCTTAATTAACATATATCACAAGGATCACCCAGGAATGTCTGCTAAAGTATACGCCATCCTGGACGATCAGAGCAATCGGTCCCTCGCAAGAACGGAGCTCTTTGATCTTTTCAACATAACAGGAGATTCCTACCCTTATACTTTAGGTACCTGTAGTGGCATTACAGAGGTCTCTGGAAGAAGCCAGTGGATTAATAGTAGGTTCTCTTGGTGGCAATCTGGAATTACCCACACTTCTCGAATGCAACCAGATCCCATCTAACAAGCAAGAGATCCCTACACCAGAAGCTGGCCTACACCATCCTCATCTGAAGGCTATAGCTAACGAAATACCAGCCCTTGACAAGATTGCAGATATCCTAATTCTCCTGGGAAGAGATATCCTCAGAGTACATAAGGTACGGCAACAAATTAATGGTCCAGATGATGCTCCATTCGCTCAACGCCTTGATCTAGGTTGGGTTATCATAGGCAATGTTTGCATAAAGGAAATGAAGGTACCTACCAAGATTGCTTTCTACAAAACACATATCTTGCCAAATGGTCGAAACACCTATCTTGAACCGTGCCCACACATTACAAAGTGAAGTAAAAATTGAACAGCAACAAATGGCAACATGACGACCAAGATAAATTAAATGCTTTTCAGTCCTGGGATAACACCTTTGGAGCCACGGTGTTCAATTCTACCAATGATGACAACAAACTGGCACTGGCAAGAGAAGATAAAGAATTCCTCAAGACGATGGATAAAGAATTCGCTCAGGATGATGCCAATAGCTGGGTAGCACCCTTACCCTCTCGTACGCCTAGAGAAAAGCTACCTAACAATCTACAGCAAGCAGCTGCTCGATTTGCCTCTTTAAAGCGCACCTCGAAGAAGAAAACTGAGGCTGTGAAGAAGATGAACCAGCTCCATGCCAGCTGGAATCCAGTGCTGGTCCGCAGAATCGGGAAATGTTCCATTTCTGCCAGGAAAGCCCTCTACAAGTGCAAGTACAAAGCCCCAGAAACAAAGATTGAAAGGAAGAAAAGGGAGAAGGATAAAACTACTGTGTCAAAGACAGTCGTGGGGATAAGAATGGCGGTACACGTGTAGTCAAACTGCGTAAAATGCCTCGCTATTATCCTACTGAAGATGTTCCAAGGAAGCTGTTAAGCCATGGCAAGAAACCTTTCAGCTAGCACAAACGCAACCTGCGCTCCTCCATCACTCCTGGAACTGTACTTATACTCCTCAATGGACGCCACAGGGGTAAGCGTGTGGTTTTTCTGAAGTCTTTCCACATACAGCCAGTTGGATTACAATTGTGTTGGTGGAAGTTTGGCCTAGAGCGGCTTCCCCAGCACGAAGATGGGTTAACTTGTTTAAACTACTCCTCACATCTGGAACTATGGCCTACGTTTAAGACTGTCCACTTACTTACCGACTATAAAGTGTATTGTTGAATCCTTTACCTTTTTGTGTTTCAGGTCTCCGCATTGGGTTTCCAGGAGGACATTTAAAATAAACTAACACTATAACTCTAAAGCTAAAGATTTCAGACGGGGAGTGTCACGCCCCATGATTTAGGATATATTTTATGTTTCTGTTTTGTGTTGAATCTGCCTTTGCTGCTCACATGCTTTTGATTTCATAGCTATTTTGTCCCTTCTGGGTTTCCCTAGCTCTTCTGTATCAGCTAGTCCCACCCCTTTGCTCAGTGTGTTCTTAGGTACTTCCTGGTTACATAGCAGCCATTCTGTGCTCACTGCTAGACAAAATTAATGACTTTTTACCTGCTTAACTGTTCACTAACAAGATTGTCAGTCTGATCATTAAACTCTTCAACTGGATTCATCTTTCTACGTGTCAGTTTTGCTGAGTTGAAACTATCTGCTGAACTTCATCGTGTGGTACTGATGAGAGACTGGATGGGAACGAAAAAAGCTTAAGCAATTTCCCTGTTTAAAGAAAAGAGTTGAAAGTTGGGAGGAGTTACAATGGTTCCCCTTTTGTTTCAGGGCATCGCTGGGATTGGGTCTCGGGGGCAGATAACAGAAAGGGGAGGGGCAGGGGTAATAGAAAAGGGTAAGCAAAGGACAGAAGAAATCAGTCTAACCTTTGTCTTTTTGGACAGCCAACTCCATTTTACCATCACCATCAGCATATGAAAACCAACGACTGGATAAGTATTACTGGCTGTATCAATCTGTTATATATTCCCTATTATTATAGTCTGCTAAATATATATATATTCCTAATTCTATTATTACTTGGATAAATAGGGGCAGGTTTTTCCATTGTATTGATTTGCAGGTTTTATTTAGTAGATGCTTTTGATATTCGTTACACTTTGCAATACTGTATTCCCTTGTTAATTTTGTGTAGTGTCTGCGTGATAGTAATTATGAATAGGTTAATTGTTCTGGTATAACTCGGCCAGAATTCAATGATTTGTTGTTTTGTATGTTAGTAGGTGCATTTGGGTTCAGTAATTTTTGCCTGTGTCTGTCTGAAGATTGCTGTGCCTTATAGTTAAAGTGCTCACTCTAGTAAATGACTGACGGTCAATTTTAAGAATCACGCACATGAATAGTGGGTGTTTTAGCACCAAATAGCACTCCAAAATCGATACATTTTAATGAGCTGCAGTCATTTTTGTACTGAACAGGCCGGAAGCATACAAAGCAACCTGTGATAAAACGGACGCCCCAATGTTTATTTGCAAGTATTTTGCTTTACGGTTTATTGTCTCTGTATATAGTGTAGAGTGTTGTGTGATGTGCTATGCTGTTGTCAAAGTGTGTATTGTGAGCTGGGAAACAGGTAGCGGGTGCAATTGCTCTCTGGGGTGAGCACTCTTGAAAGGTTCAGAGACCAGACCAGTGACTTTTCTTCAAACGGGGGTACATTTATTGCAGCAACCCACAGGTTATACACCACACTGTATATTGCTCAAAATAAACAGTTCAAAAGCAAAGAAAATTCCTAGCCGTGTCCCGGCACTAACTAAACATACAATAGCCCCGACTAACAACCTTTGCAAACCTAGTGTTTGTCAGGCTTCAGAAAACCAACCTTGTGCTCCAGCAGATAGAGACCGTCTGCTCCCCAGACTCCAGAGCGATGTCTGTTTGCCTCACCTGCACTAAATTGCCACTGAGGCAAAGTGCAAAACCAGGTGCTTAGAGGTTCCGGAAGGTGTAAGAGAGAAATCTGGGTGACACATAAACCCCGGACAGGACCTTTCCTTGCTCTCTACATGATGCCCTGTTACATACCCTCCCCCCTTGTTTCAACCCCCTGGGTGGAACACTGTCAGCCACACAAGCGTAGACTCTGGACAGAGCATCTACATTGGCCATTTTTTTACCTGGGCGATGCTTCACAGTGAAGCTGTAGTCCTGCAATGCCAGAAACCAACGGTTCACATGTCTATTGGTCTCCTTTTTTAGAGCCATCCATTTGAGGGGAGCATGGTCAGTCACCAGATCAAACTGGCGCCCTAATAAATAATATCTTAAGGCATCCAATGCCCATTTAATAGCCAAACCCTCCTTCTCAATCACTGCATATTTCTGTTCATGATCGTTTAGTTTTCTGCTTAAGTACACTACAGGGTGTTCCTCACCATTATGTACCTGTGACAAAACTGCCCCTAGACCAACATCAGATGCATCAGTTTGGACTACAAAGTCCTTGGAAAAATCAGGGGAGTAGAGGATTGGCTGTGCACAAAGAGCCCTCTTCAGGACCTGGAAAGATTCCTCAGCTTCTGGGGACCATTTGACCATTAAATTCTTCCCTTTGGTAAGGTATGTCAACGGGGCTGCAAGAGTTACAAAGTTTGGGATAAACCTCCTGTAGTATCCCGTTATCCCAAGGAAAGCTCGGACTTGTTTTTTACTGGTGGGACGTGGCCACTCCTGAATGGCTTCCTCTAACCCCAGGGCACATTTTTTTGGATTAGCAGTGATACCTGCTCTATGGAGAGTTTCCAAGACAGCTTGGACTCGAGGCAAATGAGATTCCCAGTCAGTGCTATGTACTACGATGTCATCCAAGTATGCTGCAGCATACTGTTGGTGGGGTCTCAAAAGTTTGTCCATAGCTCTCTGAAATGTAGCAGGTGCATTTTGTAATCCAAAAGGCATCTTTTTATATTGAAACGAACCCTCAGGGGTTACAAAGGCCGTCTTCTCCTTGGCACCTTCTGTCAGGGGAATCTGCCAATATCCTTTGGTCAAGTCCAAAGTTGTCAAATAACGAGCTGTGCCCAGTCGGTCTATAAGTTCGTCTACCCGGGGCATAGGATAAGTGTCAAACTTGGTCACTGAATTGAGCTTCCTAAAATCATTGCAAAACCTCCAACTCCCATCTGGCTTTGGGACTAGGACAATGGGACTGGACCAGTCACTACTGGACTCTTCAATGATGTCTAGCTCAAACATTTTCTTCACCTCCCTACTGATGTCTTTCCTCCTTGCCTCAGGAATACGGTAAGGTTTAAGTTTAACCCGTGCCCCTGGTTCAGTAACAATGTCATGTTGTGTTACCGATGTCTGACCAGGCAGCTCTGAAATTTTTTCTCGGTTTTTTATTAAAAACTCTCTGACTTCCTGCTTTTGTGACTTAGAAAGCGACTCAGCAATTTTTACTTCAGGGACCTGAGGGTGTTCCGTATCCAGCTGGTGGGTTATTGGGATGAACCCAGCAGCTAGCGATACTCTATCTTTCCAGGGCTTTAGCAAGTTCACATGGTATATTTGCTCTGGTTTTCTTTTCCCTGGTTGGTGAATTTTATAATTTACTTCCCCAACTCTTTCTATCACTTCAAAGGGACCCTGCCACTTAGCAAGAAACTTGCTCTCAACTGTGGGAACTAATACCAGCACCCTGTCGCCAGGTGAGAAAATGCGGACTCGAGCATCCCTGTTATATATTCTCTGCTGAGCTGCCTGCGATTGAGCTAAATGCTCTTTTACAATTGGCATTACTACTGTAATTCTGTCCTGCATCTGCGAAATATGCTCAATAATGCTTTTGTGGGGTGTCTTCTCCCCTCCCAGGTCTCTTTGGCTATGTCCAGAAGTCCCCGAGGGTGTCTCCCATAGAGTAATTCAAATGGAGAGTACCCTGTAGAGGACTGAGGAACTTCTCTGATGGCAAACATCAGATATGGAAGCAAATAGTCCCAGTTTTTCCCATCCTTGTCAACAACCTTTTTCAGCATGCTTTTTAAGGTTTTATTAAATCGCTCTACTAGTCCATCGGTTTGAGGATGGTATACCGAGGTTTGCAAATGCGTCACCTTAAACAACTTGCACAATTCTTTTGTCACTCGTGACATAAATGGGGTACCTTGGTCCGTCAGAAGGTCCTTAGGGATCCCGACCCGGCTAAACACCTGTAATAACTCCTTAGCTATATTCTTGGCTGATGTCTGGCGTAGGGGAATTGCTTCAGGGTAACGGGTAGCGTAATCCATAATGACCAGGATATACTGATGCCCTCGGGCAGACTTCGGAAGCGGGCCCACAAGGTCCATAGCAATTCTCTCAAAGGGCACCTCGATTATTGGCAAGGGTACTAAGGGACTCCGAAAATGAGGTAGGGGTGCAGACATTTGACAAACCGGACAAGATTTGCAATAGTTTTCAATATCCTTTTGTACCCCAGGCCAGTAAAACCTCTGTAAAACCCTTTCAGTGGTTTTCTCAGTACCTAAATGACACTTATCTCCACCCCTATCTTTCCTTAGGAGTCAATAAGTGTCCATGGGCAAGCTCCAATACCACCTTTTTGTATGGTTTGGGGACCACTAATTGCTCAATAATTTCATTGTTCTTTTTATACACACGATATAGAATGTCATCATTACTAATGAAGTAAGGAAAAGAGAGCCTATTCCCTGGTTCAACAGGTTCCCCATTGATCATCATAACATTTTCCCAGGCCCTCACAAGAGTAGGATCCTTCCTCTGCTCACTACCAAAGTTCTCTCTATGAGTGTTAAGATCTGCAAACTCTAGAGTAGCTTCAGTTTCAACAGAGGGCGGTCTATCCTCATTGGCTATAGGGCCTTCAGATTCTTCCAATTCTCCTGCCAAAACAGAGAAGGGAAAGTCTGGGGACCCCCAAGAGGGATCCTCTGAATACATCTGCTCTGCAGCATCCATGTATTCAGATTCAGTCTCTGGTTTAGAAACTGTGGCACAGTCTGGGTGTTCCCAGAGTTTCCAAAATTCAGGAAAGTCTCTCCCTATAATTACATCATGCACCAAATGAGGCACAATCCCAACCAAGTGCCTCAGATCACCCTGTGCGGTTCCAAACTTCACAGCTACTATAGGATACTCCCGAGTATCACCATGTACACACACTACAGCAACCTTTTTAGCCCGGAAGTTCACAGAGCCTATCAATTCAGCCTTAATAAGGGTTACTAAACTTCCAGAGTCCAGCAAAGCTGTAACATGCTTATCATTCACAGTTATTGCACACATGTGTTTTCCCTTTACTGGCACCGCGGTGCATGAAACATTGGAAAACAAAGACTGCCGTCTTTCCTTGAAAGACAAGTCACACTGCATAGGCTCATCAGTTAATGGACAGTTCACAGCTAAATGCCCAAGTTCCTGGCACCGAAAACATCTTACATTCCTCAGGTTAGGTCTGCTGATGGGCACTGGTGTTCCCGCTTTGGAATACCAACCTCCCCGGTTTAAATCAGCAGTTTTTCCCTCTGCCTCCTTGCCACGCTCACCACCCACTTTCCCTGGAACAGTCTTACCGATTGCCGAGGGAGGCCTTGGTTTTGGGCGGAAAGTCCATGGGCTCACCGGGGAGACGTTCAAGTCCTCAGCTGCAAAGTACCTCTCAACAATCTCCACAAGCTGATCCACTGACTTGGGGTCCCCTTGGGTTACCCACTTTTGCAAGACGATCGGTAAGGATCTTAGGAAGCGATCCATGACTACCCGCTCAATGATCTGTGGCCCCGAGAGGGACTCCGGTTGCAGCCATTTTCGGACCAGGTGGATGAGGTCAAACATCTGTGACCACCGTGACTTCCCAGCTTGGTAGGACCAGTTGTTAACACGCTGTGCTCGCACTGCCAAAGTAACACCTCGCCGTGCTAGTATCTCCAGCTTGACCTTGTCATAATCCATGGCATCCACAGACTCCAAATCATAATATGCTTTCTGTGATTCACCGGTTAGCAAGGGCGCCACCAATCCTGCCCACCGTGTCTTAGGCCATGCTTCCCTCTCAGCGGTTCTTTCAAATGTTAACAGGAAGGCCTCTGGATCATCCTCTGCTGGCATCTTGGAAAGGAAGCGACTGACATGGATGGGTGAGGAGTTGTCAGAAGAATCTGTAGCTTTCAGGGGAGACCTCTGTGCCAGAGTCTGCATCACCTCTGTCAGAGTCTTACGTTGGTCTTCAGCAGCAACTGCAAGGTTTTCAAAAAACATTTGTGTCTGTTCCTGTAAAGCACTGATCTGCTGCTGCGTCTGCATGTGCAGCACCTGAGTCTGCTTCTGCAGAGCATTTAACATGTCCCGCTGTGTAGCATTAGCCTGTTGCTGTGCTGCATTAGCCAACACCAACTGTTTTAGAACGTCCTCCATTTTTTTTTTTTCACTTCAGTAACTGGCCTTTTAAATAGCAGGTTCTTGCTATCACTTGCCCAAAGTTCACTTTTTTTTTCTTTTTCACTTCAGTAACTGGCCTTTTAAATAGCAGGTTCTTGCTATCACTTACCCGCATTCTCCACCATATGTGAGCTGGGAAACAGGTAGCGGGTGCAATTGCTCTCTGGGGTGAGCACTCTTGCAAGGTTCAGAGACCAGACCAGTGACTTTTTTTCAAACGGGAGTACATTTATTGCAGCAACCCACAGGTTATACACCACACTGTATATTGCTCAAAATAA
Organism: Leptobrachium leishanense; assembly: GCA_009667805.1. Taxonomy (NCBI): domain Eukaryota; kingdom Metazoa; phylum Chordata; class Amphibia; order Anura; family Megophryidae; genus Leptobrachium; species Leptobrachium leishanense. The sequence continues at coordinate 4,345,950 of CM019070.1, read as the reverse complement.
ACAGTTCAAAAGCAAAGAAAATTCCTAGCCGTGTCCCGGCACTAACTAAACATACAATAGCCCCGACTAACAACCTTTGCAAACCTAGTGTTTGTCAGGCTTCAGAAAACCAACCTTGTGCTCCAGCAGATAGAGACCGTCTGCTCCCCAGACTCCAGAGCGATGTCTGTTTGCCTCACCTGCACTAAATTGCCACTGAGGCAAAGTGCAAAACCAGGTGCTTAGAGGTTCCGGAAGGTGTAAGAGAGAAATCTGGGTGACACATAAACCCCGGACAGGACCTTTCCTTGCTCTCTACATAATGCCCTGTTACAGTATCTGTATGTTACAGTTATAAGTTGTTATATTTTACACTCATTAAACAGTAGGAGAGGCCCCTTGCTCAAGAGCTTGCACTCTAACATCCTGGGTTTCCCTAAGCACACTGTTTAGAGAAGGAAGGGTAAACATTCCCTTGTGATGACTGTTATTTCTATTGTCCAGTGACTGGAGCTTTTCTATTGTCCAGTGGCTGGAGCCTGTTGTTATCTGTAATGTATTCTGGAAGGGAGGGGGGTTGTCTCACCTGGGCGTTTGTGAAATAAATAAAGTAACTCCAAGAGCTAAGCAATAAGTTGATGAATAAACTCATTTGTATACTGTATTTAAATTCACTATACTAATTGAGGCAATTTTTGAAGTGACACAGCAGTAATGTACAATCTTTTTTGCGCACTTGCTACAGTGTGAGTAAATAATTATATCAGAACGCTAACTTTGTCTTTATTGAGGGAGAGGAGAGACTTATCTCCGAAATTGAGGAAACATGAGCAACAACTCCCTCATCTTTCCCTCTCGTACCATCATCATAAGAAAGCCTGGGAGTGGATAAGTATTAAGTGTATTAATTCTGTGAATTTGTCACTATTTTGACATTATACTGTATGTGTGTGTGTGTAATCTATTTGGTTAAATACGCACTAATTTACCCGTTGTAGTCATTTGCATTTTAGCTAGAATATGCTCGTTGATATTTGCTTCACTTTGTAATACTTGATCAAACCTTATTATTTGTATAGTCTGTATGAGCTTATAAACATAGGTAATCAGTGACCGCATGGCTGGCAGCCATCTTAAACCTCAAAAAGTCACATGGTCTGCTGTCAATGAGGAAGTGCGGCAGCAGTAACTGTATAATCTGTTTAAACTTACATTTGCGCAACTAAATTAATCCAGATGGTTTCTGCCAGACTTATGAATATAACAATTACTAACCAAATACACATTTAAATGTGTCTGTTATAATTTCTGAAGAGGCTTATCAACTAAACAGTGATTTTGTATGTTAGCAGATGCTGTTTCACTATTTTGGGTAGGTTGACTTAACTTCGGGCCTATAGATTAATATACTAAGCAAGAAACCGTTTCATTGGTAGACGTGGGTTAAAGACGTGGGTTAAAGACTTGGTAAAGGATTCCAGGGCTGGCGAGCCTTAAAGATGGAGGATAAGGAGAATGGAGTAAGGGTTTTTTATGGAAGGCTTCAAGATACTGATTAGGGGTGAAGCGAAGGGGGGGGGGTAGGAAAGTAAAGCAGTTGAAATCAGCATATGAACTGCCAGAAATATTGAGAGAAAAGTGGGGGAAGGAGGTGCTGTTAGGTAGAATGGCTGGTCCTTTAGAGAAGTCCCCATTTAGGTTAACCCAGAGTGCATTCGAGGAACGAGGCTGTAACGTAGGGGTTCCTGTCCACGGGTAGACTGCTCCCCTTGAAGTCAGTATTCCGCAGAAGTACTGCTTATGGCCCAACTCAAAATGGAGACTACATTGATTTACATTGTGCAAGGGACACACACACAGAGAGGAAAGGTGCAGAGACAATGTAATCACATCAAGCTAGGAACAATGCATGAGATAACCATGAGCTGGGCGACCTTGGTTGCTGGGGGGGCGAGGGGCTGACAGAAGCATGTGAAAACAAAAGGAATCCATTACTTAGAGGGGGGAGGGTATATTACACAAAGACTAGAGCGTAATACAGAGGTTAAGTGGAGTTATGCCCGGTGTTATGTAAGAGGTTATTTGGAGGCGGCTCCTGCAAACGGCCATATGGTTTTTTTTTGAGGCATGAGGATGGAACCAATTTTGTCCAGGTTGCAATTCAAAGCGGCTGTGGAAAAGGCTGTAACGTTGCTGGGATGGAAAGAAACATAGAAAATGTCGGCAGGTAAGAACCTTTCGGCCCATCTAGTCTGCCCAATTACATGGATACTTTACCTGGATTTATCTTTTGTTTAGGATAGCCTTATGCCTATCCCATGCCTGTTTAAATTCAATCACTGTTTTAGCCTCTACCACTTCTGCTGGAAGGCTGTTCCATGTATCCACCACCCTCTCAGTAAAATAATGCTTCCTGATGTTACTTTTAAACCTTTGCCCCTCTAATCTAAGACTATGTCCTCTTGTTTTGCTACTTTGTTTCATTTTAAATATACACCCTTCCTCTACCTTGTGGATTCCCTTTACGTATATAAATGTTTCTACCATATCTCATCTGTCTTGTCTTTTTTCCAAGCTATACATGTTAAGATCATTAAGTCTTTCCTGGTAACTTTTCTCCTTCAAGCCATACACCATTTTAGTAGCCCTTCTCTGAACTCTCTCTAAGGTGTCTATATCCTTATGGAGATATGGTCTCCAGTACTGCACACAGTACTCCAAGCGAGGTCTCACCAGTGCTCTGTACAGTGGCATGAGCACTTCCCTTTTCCTACTGCTAATACCTCTCCCTACACAACCAAGCATTCTGCCAGCATTTCCTGCTGCTCTATTACATTGACTACTTACCCTTAGATCCTCTGCAATAATAACCCCTAAATCCCAACCCTCAGATGTTGAGGTTAGGACTGTATCAAATATTCTATATTCAATCTAGGAGAAGGTGGGGGAAGCCAGATATAATGATAGTGCATTTAGGGGGTAACGACATAGGGGATATTCTGTTTTTGGGGAAAAAATAAAATTAATAAACCTTCATTTCTCTGGCAGATCGCGAGCAGTTAGGATTAAACAGCGATGGGGAAAGGGAATTTGTTTAAAGGGCACCGGTCTTAGCAGGCTAGCTGGTATTTCAGAATTTACTAAGTTAGAGAGGAGAGGGTTGTGAATAAGCGGGGGTAGGTATATAACCCTGATTCAATTTACAGTCAGGATAAAAAGTTGGTATGTGTTTGAACGTTAATATTCTGTTTTTTGGGTTTTTTCTTTCAGAGCGGGCGAAGAGAGTATGGATCCTGGGACACTCCTATGTGCACTGGGCGGCTGTTCACGCTGTGGGCACAACGATGGGAGTGAACCTAGGGTTCAGCCTCACTAAAGCGGGCATTAGGTGGATAGGAAGGAGGGGTATGGGGTGGGCGCAGTTTTTAGGGGTAGCACAGGAATCTAGGAGAAGGTGGGGGAAGCCAGATATAATGATAGTGCATTTAGGGGGTAACGACATAGGGGCTATGACAACGATAGATTTGCAGAATAGGGTCCGGGAAACACTTAGGTGATTCAGGAAGGAATGGCCGGATGTTCAGATAGTGTGGTCTAACGTAATCGCTATATTAGTGTGGAGGAACTGCAGGGTGCAGGATACATCGGGAGAAAGAAGCTAAACCAGGCAGCGAAAAAGATTATGCTGAAGATGGGAGGAAAGGTTTTGGCGCATCAGAACATAGTGACAATGCAGGAGGAATTGTTTTGGAATGACGGGGTCCATTTGTCCAAGGCGAGGAACAACCTTTTCGGGGGCAACATCGAAGGGCTGATAAAGACCCTTGTGTAAGGTAAGTGAAAAGGTCACGGTCTTTTATTGGTGGCGGAAAAAGAGGGTCCTCATTTTTGGTGGCGGTGAAATATGGGGCCCTGGCACGTGGAGAGGCGATAGAGGGGGAGGATCTGGGGGTCTGTGTGGTGGTTTGTGCGGCCAAACACAGGTGCCTCCTGGTTTGAAGATCCTCCCGGGCCTGCTATCTGCTATAAAGAGAGCAGCGTGTGGTCGCGCTAGCTTAGCCACGTGGGGCCGGCCGCTATTTCTGGGCAATGCTGGTGGTTCATTGCGGTTGCCAGTGTTATCTGGCTGGATCTATGGTACCAGTGTTATCTGGTGTTACCTATTCCAAGAAAGCGAGGATCGCTGATAATTCTGCCACAAAGGCAATGTTTTTTTGGCCTTGATTATAAATAAAAGACGTGACCTTTTCAAACCGCCAATACTTTTGTCATGTGTTTTTATTTATGGGGAGAGCGGGGGCGGGGGATGGTTTGGGGGGTTGAAGGGAAGTAAAGGTAACTTAAGAGAAATAAGGGTAAAATGCTTAAGTATTGGTTAAATACAGACTTCGCTAGTCTAAAGCATCCACCTCACAGCTTTGCTTAGGGAAGTAGAATAATTAGAGAGGCTGTAGGAGAATGTAGAGATGCAGCGAGACAGCGAGTGATTAGAGAGGCCGGAGGAGAACGTAGAGATGCGGCGAGACAGCGAGTGATTAGAGAGGCCGGAGGAGAATGTAAAGACGAAAGAGATTTGTGTGCTCTGCCTGCGAGGATCTACAGTCCTCTGACTTATGACCCCCCCTGGACCTCCAACCCCATCCTACCACCCCAGCCCCTGCACCTCACTATCAAAGGGTTAACGTGGATGGAAAAAAAGACAAAATAAACCTCAAAGTAATATCATCACAAATGGTTTTATTAAAGAATCATTCAGAGAATAATTAACATTTCATTTTAAAAATACAACAAATCCCGATCCAAAACTTCATGTTAAAACGACGGCATCACGGGTGACTTGCCATAATAATATATATATATATATAATCCACGAATGGAGCCGCACACGTGTGGATAAAATAACAAATTTATTGAATCATATAAAATTGACCTTGTTATAATATATATATATATTAATGCAGTGCAGACGCCTTGTTAGAATATATATATTAATGCAGTGCAGACGCCTTGTTATAATATATATATATTAATGCAGTGTGGACACCTTGTTATAATATATATATATATATATTCCTGCAGTGGGGACTTGTTTCCCGCGGGGAGAGAAACCGTCTGAGTGCAAAATGCGCAGCAGCTGAGAAAGTGGCAATAATAACGATACTCTCCCCAGAACGTTATGTATCTCTCTGTGCCCCCTGATCTCTTTTTCCCTGGTTTATTAAGGTCATCTTGGCTTATTCACTAAACTGTGACATCATGGCGCAATGCAGACTTTAACCTGCAGCGACCAGCCTGGAGAGCCCCTTCCCTCACCCGACTCGGCTCATCTATTATTATAATTTATTCAGTGCTTTACATTATAAGGACGAAACAACAAAAATCATAAGACAACAGAAACGCGAAGTGCAGAGGACTCGGTGCACAAGAGCTCACAATCTAGGGCAGGGACAGCAAAATTGTTTGGAACTATATTTCCCACAAGGCTTGGCCAACCTAATCCCTCCATGAGCATCATGGGAGATGGAGTACCAATCCTTCTGGAGCGCCCCGGATCTGGAGGGGTTAACCTCAAACACGTAGAATGCTGCACACATTCATAGATTTTGGGCTCTATTACAATCTTCGCGTTAAAACGCGGGTGCAAGGGAGGAAAAACTGCGCCCGCAGTTTTCCCCCTTGTGCCCGCTTTTTAACGTTAGTTTACAATGCAGGCACAAAAAACGCTGCCTGCATTGTTTACGGGCGTTAAAATCCTGGATGCTCGCGGCAGCGCTAAGCGCAGCCGCGAGCATCCACTCGATGGAGTCCATAGGACTCCATTGAGTTCCTCCCTGCCGGTCACATGGCCAGCCAGATCTCGCCTCGCGAGATTCGGCCGGTCGGAGTAGTGATATGCAGGAAGAGACTGGGGGGACTTTTTCCCCCAGTCTTTCCCTGCTCCCGCCGGCTGGAGGAGGCGAGCAGAGCCACGGTCCTCGCCACGGGACAGAGGGTATGTGATTCCTTCTTTTATTTTTGTGGCTGGTGTAGAGCCAGGCGTTAATCAGCGCTGGGACTTTGTAATCCAGCGCTGATTAACACTTTGCGCTCCCCATGTTAAGTATAGGGAGCACAAAGTACAGTAACTTCGCACTGAAAAGCGCAAGGTACCAAAGGCAAACGTTTTTTTTAACCCGTTTGCGTTTGGATTGTAATATGCGGTAAATACCGCAGCAAATGTTAATGCTCACGCAGGTGAGTGTTAACGTTTGCGTTAAGATTGTAATAGGGCCCTGTGTGATTTCTGCTAATTCCTGTCTGTGGGAATCGCTCAGCTCCAGGGTTTGGGGTCACAGTTTGATTTTCTTGGCTCGGATCTCACCCCCCCCCTTAATTAAATCTGAAACATAAGTAAAACATCTTTTATCAAAAATAAATTATATTCACTCCTTCGCTATATACAGACAGGCAACGCATCGCCATGGTTACGGTGTTACATTCTAATAATCTTATTAATGTATATCTCACCTGTGGATAAGCAGGACGATCGCCCAGCCTGGGGCGGCGACAAGTTAATGCAAAATACATGTACCGTTTTGTGTAAAAAACAGTTATGTCCCAAAATGATCCATATTTCCGTATTAAAATATATTGATTGTGAGGCAGGACGTCCTGGCGCCTCCTGTGCCCCCTGTGCCTCCGCTCCCTCTGTGCAAGGTCAGGCCCCAGGCCAGGACAGCCCTGTAAGGTTAAAGTGCGCAACGTGGGTCAGATCCTCCCGAGTCTCCAGTGTCCTGGCCCTGACCTTCCAATCAGTCTGTGTTGCATATTACACTCTATGTCTGGGTATTGTGCCGGGGTGTGCCGGGAATGTCAGCACGGATTAGTAATGGAGACTCGCGGTCACCCGAGCAGTGCAACATTACTGGTATTTATTTTCTCGTAAAGGTGCAAATAATAACCCGTCCCTTCACTGTGAACGGTAACTGAGCAACGGCAAAGTGTCAGCAATACACACACACACCCAATCGTGCAAACACGGTGTGCGGTGACATCACAACATGCGTTTCTCCTCAGTAGAACATGTGGTGCCCTATTCCATGTATGTCATTAAACTTCGTGATCGAGACGCACATCATAACAGATACAACATAACGGCAGACTTTATCAGCTTGATTTGTTCACGTCCTATTCCAGCCTCAGCGTTAATGCAGACGTTCCGACCTTAGCGTCTCGTGGCTTGCGAGCTCTTACTGTACTCAGCGTTTCCTGTACTTAACTTAGCACAAGCTGTTAAGAAATGTGAGACTAGTGACCTGTTCCATGGTAACATCTGGGGCAAACACAGATAATGTAACCCTTCCCAAAAGCTGGTGTGACACTCATAATGACACGTAAACACTGGGGTAACTTCCCCGAGCAGGTGAAGCTTATGGACCTGTTACTGCTCTGGTTAAATTTACACCAGGGCTGGGATACACACACAGGGGGTTAATAAACGTTAACGGTGCGCGCATCCAATCTCAGCAGCGCCAGCCGGTAATTTCACTGCTCCACACACTGTGTAACGTCTTGCCGAGCGATTTTAACGTCTCCGTCTGACTTTAGCGTCTTGGCTGGGATACAGACGTTAACGGTGAGACGCTAATGGGCGCATCATTTTTCCATTAGCGTCTGATGTTTAATGACAGCCTTGGAATAGGGCACCTGATCTCAGTTTTCCCAGAATTTCCGGCCCGGGGGCCTCGGCCTGGTGATGGGATCCATACACATACGTCTCGGGTATATAATGCACAGAGAAAAAACTACCCCCAGCATTCCCACCCTCACAGCCAAGACTGAACTTAAGGTCTATGGCCTGAGAAATCTTCCCTGCTTCTAATCTGGATCTCCAGCCTCAGACCCTCTGGGTCCTTCTGACCCTGTACGGTGATTCTTGGCAGGACAGAGCTTTACAAAAATAGGTAATAACCGTAAAGAGCGGGAAAATAGATACATTTTTCATTTAGATCAAGTAAAGATTGCAGAATAGGAGATCAGACCATAAATGCTCCTCAGGGGTCATGGATCCTATTTATGGGTATCTAAAGGAGGTTGTGGATCTTTGGGACAGAGTGTGGTCCTCGTTTGTCGATTTGTGATACCAGTATACTGAGCCCATGGTGATCACAGAGCAGCCAGGCTGCCTCCAGACAAGACCTGTTATGGGAGATAAAGGGTTAATCGCTGGGTAATGCTGGGGCTGGTCCTGAGCAAACATTGCGAGCAGGTCGTGAGCAAACCAAGAGATTAACATTAAGCCGAAACGACTCCTTTATATTCTGGATGTAAATCCACCTCCAGGAGCTTTCACCGGCGTGACGAGACAGTCACCGGGTCACCCAGAGATTGGCTGATAATAAGGAGGAAGTGCCTTGTTACATGTTTGTGATTGACACGAGACGTAAAATCATTGTAGGATATGAGAACGTTTCTGGGAGTCAGTCTCTGCTTGAATTGCACCTTCCACGATGGTCAAGATCCAGCTGGTGTAGCGGCCTCATGTTTTACCCGTGATTGTGCCTTGGTCTGAATCCAGCTCAGATAAGGTTGGCCATGCTGGAGGTTGTGGTCTGGGACCCGCTCAGCTGGCCGGATATGGAGAAGATGTTTGCATTCCTAATGTTGGGGCCCCTGGAGGATGCACACGGCTTGCAAAGTATCACAAGTACATAGACCAGGAGGCTGCAAAGAACTACCACTCCCGTAATGATGAGCGCCAGACCCACACTGTGCATGGTGAGCAGGACCGCGGTGGGGCCAGACGTCTCTCCAGTGTAAGACAAAACGAAGACAACGACCCCGATTATCAGGATAATGGTTCCACTGATCAGGAACACCAACGTGTCTGAAAACCCACCACTTTTCAGCATGTCGATGCGGTCTCGGCTCTGTATGCAATGCATGTCCTGGACGGCGGAGCTCAGGAGTTGCTTCAGCAGGACCAGCAGAGCCAGGATGCAGAGCGTGGACCCCACTGCAAGTCTCCATTCCGCCGAGCGACTGGTGGCTGTGGAGAGCAGCACGATGCCACCGATCCCACAGGCTAAAATCAGGAGGACTGAAAATGTGTAGCACACAATGGACTTTATGGGCTCCCTGGACCACCAGAGCTCTGTGTGCTCCTGCAGGATGTCATCCTCCATTTGCTCCTGGTTGGGTGGAGTCCTGGGGGTTGATGGAGTCTCCTCCATCTCTGCAGATTCCAAAGAAGATAATGAAAGACGTAAACAGAAGGACAAGGACAACCAAGTGTAAATCTAAGGTCCATTCATCCTGAAGTAGAGAGCGGTCCATAAGCCCCTTCAATGGTCATGATAAAACAGGGCACAGCTCAGGAGGGTCTGAGTGCAGCTCTGGAGGGTATAAGTGCAGCTCTGGGGAGAGTAAGTGCAGCTCTGGAGGGTGTAAGTGCAGCTCTGGGGAGAGTAAGTGTAGCTCTGGAGGGTCTGAGTGCAGCTCTGGAGGGTATAAGTGCAGCTCTGGGGAGAGTAAGTGCAGCTCTGGATGGTGTAAGTGCAGCTCTGGATGGTGTAAGTGCAGCTCTGAAGGGTGTAAGTGCAGCTCTGAAGGGTGTAAGTGCAGCTCTGGAGGGTATGAGTGCAGCTCAGGGGAAAGTAAGTGCAGCTCTGGAGAGTGTGAGTGCAGCTCAAGAGGGTGTGAGTGCAGCTCGGTAACACGGTGATGTATCACTCCACACACGGTGAAGGGAATGATGGATCAAACATTCAGACTCATTGGAAGTGACCAGCATCGCCAGCTCCTCCGCGCTCCTTCCAGGCTGTGCAGTCACCCGCTGAGCACCTGGTGTGCGGTGGCATCAAGCTTCACACCTAAAGAGCAACAACAGATCAGTATTTAATGTAACAAAACATAATAAAAACATTAAAAAGACACCGAAATCATAAACAATCTGTGGAATCTCTCCAGCCTGGGAATCTGAGACAAACTGTATAGAGTCACACTGTATAGAGTCACACTGTATAGAGTCACACACTATATAGAGTCACACACTGTATAGAGTCACACTGTATAGAGTCACACTGTATAAAGTCACAATGCATAGTCACAATGTATAGGGTCACACTGTTTAGACAATGTATAGAGTCACACTGTATAGAGTCACAATGTATAGACAATGTATAGAGTCACACACTGTATAGAGTCACACTGCATAGAGTCCCACACTGTATTGTCACACTGTATAGAGTCACACTGCATAGAGTCACACACTGTATTGTCACACTGTATTGTCACACTGTATAGAGTCACAATGCATAGAGTCACACTGCGTAGAGTCACACACACTGTATAGAGTCACATTCTGTATAGAGTAACACTGCATAGAGTCACACACACTGTATAGAGTTGCATTCTGTATAGAGTCACACACACGGTATAGAGTCACACTGTATAGAGTCACACTTTATAGAGTCACATTCTGTATAGAGTTACACTGTATAGTCACACACTGCATAGAGTCACACATACTGCATAGAGTCACACTGTATAGGGTCACACGCTGCATAGAGTCACACACGCTGTATAGAGTCACATTCTGTATAGAGTCACACTGTATAGTCACACACACTGTATAGAGTCACACACTCTGTATAGAGTCACACTGTATAGAGTCACACTTTATAGAGTCAGATTCTGTATAGAGTTACACTGTATAGTCACACACACTATATAGAGTCACACTGTATAGTCACACACACTGCATAGAGTCACACTGTATAGAGTCACACACACTGCATCGAGTAACACTGTATAGTGCCACACTGCATAGAGGAGTCACACTGTATAGAGTCACACACTGCATAGAGTCACACTGCATAGGGTCACACACGACATAGAGTCACACACACTGTATAGAGTCACACTGTATAGAGTCACACTGTATAGAGTCACACACACTGTATAGAGTCACACTGTATAGAGTCACACATACTGCATAGAGTCACACTGTATAGAGTCACACGCTGCATAGAGTCACACACGCTGCATAGAGTCACACACGCTGCATAGAGTCACACACACTGTATAGAGTCACATTCTGTATAGAGTCACACTGTATAGTCACACACACTGCAGAGTCACACACACTGTATAGAGTCACATTCTGTATAGAGTCACACTGTATCGTCACACACACTGCATAGAGTCACACACTGTATAGAGTCACACACACTGTATAGAGTCACACACTGCATAGAGTCACACACGCTGCATAGAGTCATACTGTACAGAGTCACACACTGTATAGAGTCACACTGTATAGTCACACACTGCATAGTCACACACTGTATAGAGTCACACTCACTGCACAGAGTCACGCTGTATAGAGTCACACTGTACAGAGTCACAGGTGTATAGTCACACACACTGTATAGAGTCACACTGTATAGAGACACAAACGCTGTATAGTCACACATGCTGTATAGAGTCACACACACTGTATAGAGTCACACGCTGTATAGAGTCGCACGCTGTATAGAGTCACACACACTGTGTAGAGTCACAAACGCTGTATAGTCACACACGCTGTATAGAGTTACACTGTATAGAGTCACATACTGTAAAGAGTCGCACGCTGTATAGAGTCACACACACTGTATAGAGTCACACACTGTATAGAGTCACACACGCTGTATAGAGTCACACGCTGTAGAGTCACACGCTGTAGAGTCACACACACTGTATAGAGTCACACACGCTGTATAGAGTCACACACACTGTGTAGAGTCACAAACGCTGTATAGTCACACACGCTGTATAGAGTCACACTGTATAGAGTTACACTGTATAGAGTCACATACTGTAAAGAGTCGCACGCTGTATAGAGTCACACACCTGTATAGAGTCACACACTGTATAGAGTCACACACTGTATAGAGTCACACACGCTGTATAGAGTCACACGCTGTATAGAGTCACACGCTGTATAGAGTCACACACACTGTATAGAGTCACACACTGTATAGAGTCGCACGCTGTATAGAGTACACTAAGCGGAGGAGCTGTACCCCGGTGTATTACAGACCCTGAGGTGCTGTCACTGGGTGGAGGAGCTGTACCCCGGTGTATTACAGACCCTGGGGTGCTGTCGCTGGGTATGGACACTGTACCACTGCTGTTTTTTACTTCCTTAAAGTTGGAGTCCTGTGCCACCACCCCAACCTGCCTGCCACCCCCTCTTTGGTCTGGAGCTGCCATTCTCTCCCTTTGGTCCAGTCTCTTGCCCAAACGCACTCCCTCTCTCCTCTGGACCATCCCCCCACTCAGTATGTTCATTAAGGCTAGGGTCAGAGTGGGGCAGTCGGAACGCGCGTGCAGGCGCACTAAATCACGGCGGCAGTAGCAGCACATAACGGCCAATGACGGCCAATATACGCAGTACGTGCGTACGAAAGTGCGCCGACACCACGCAACCAGCAAATGAACGCATTTTTATCAGAACGTGAAACCGCTGCTACTGACGTACAAAGTGCGCTGCGGCCGCATAGCAGCGTGTGTGCGTGATTAGGAGATGTCAGACGCTGCTAGTGTGCGGCCAACATAACGTTCAAACAGCCGGATTTCCCTAGACTTCTTTTCACCCCACCGTCATGAAATACGTCCAGAATTGCGCATCGTCTGACCACTTAAGCGTATTCCGTGAAAAAATGCGTGCGCACGCATCGACGTACATTTTGACGGTGGCCGCAGAAAATGCGCTCATCTGTCCCTAGCCTATATCATTGTAAAGGAGTCTCTACGCTCCCTGACTTTAGCTCATTAAGGTGGTCAGGCTCCGTGCAGTGCTCCCCCCCCCTTGCTGACATCATCATGTCTATCTGAGCACTCGCAGCAGCGTCTGTTCGGGGAGAAAGCAGACATGGGCTTAAGATGCGCACGTAGAATCCGTCACTGTGAGCAGGCGCTGTGTGTGCATGTATGTATGAAGGTTATACACACTACACTATACACTATACACTATATACACTCTACACAAACTGCTTACAGAACGGGGGAGGGGGATTTTTTTTAAAAAAATGTACCTAATGTTCTAGGTTTTTAAGTAAAAAAAAAATTATCCGATAAATCGATTTTAATAATAAAATAATCGATCAACTAATCGATTTATGAAAATGATCATTAATTGCAGCTCTTCATCATGACACGTGTTACTTAAAACGCCAAACGAAAGCCCCCTGGGATGAGAATGAAGCTGTGTGAGCCTCCTGGTGCATTAAGGGTTAATGATGGCTGAGGACCTCACAGAAGCAGCAGTCATAATGTGTCGCAGGTCACATGGTCAGCGCAGCATTATCTCTCAGAGTGACAGTCATTTCCTTACGCTGTGGCATTAACCCTTTATAGTAAATGCGACTCCACGTTCTCTGATGGAGTAAAGTTGTGGTTCCGCTGGGCCGGTGCCGGTCACTGCGCGGCGCTGATAAACATCGCCCTGTACAACACCAGCAGATTTCACACATTTTACATTCTTTCAGATTTATTACAGTTGTTTTTTTTTGCTGTTTAGGTGAAATATGTTTTTTAAAATAAATCTGGAATATTCTTTGCTACATTTTAACACTAAGGCCCCATTCACACTAAGCGATTTAGGCTGGGGTCAGACCAGCGCACCTTTAACCTGCGTTCTGGCGCACATAATTACGGCCGCACTAGCAGCAGATGACGGGCAATGACGGACAATATACGATGTACGGCCGCACAAAAGTCCGGCTGCGCAACGCAAGTGGAATTTGAACGCATTTTTTTGAGAACGCTGAACCGCTAGTACTGACGTACTGAGTGCGCAGCTGCGGCATAGCGGCGTGTGTGCGTGATTAGGAGATGTCAGACGCTGCTAATGTCCAGCCAACATAACGTCCAGACGCAAAAAGAGTTTTATTGACGATCCGTACAAAATCACGCCCGAAAATGCGCGTTGTCTGTCCGTTTTTGCGCATTCCGTGATAAAATACGTCAATGCGTTCGGACGCACTTTTTCACGTTCGCGGGGAAAAATGCTTTCGTCTGACCCTAGCCTTATCGCCGCGATATCGCTCTATGTAGCTTCTCCAATGCATTTCAATGTTCACATCTCACAGCTCAATGTCGCTGTAGCTTGTCGCTTGTACGTAACCCTGTTTTCTACAATTTGCCGCGATTTACCACCAACACCTCAATGGTGTCACGCAGTATTGTGCAAAACGGCGATATTGTGCAGTATTATCACTCAAAGTCACGTATATGAGAATCGTGCAGGAAAAAAAAAATTCATGTCGCTCAGTGTAAATGGGAACTAACCTGGTTACATGCCCCCCCCCTCATTCCGTACCTTTTCCCAGTGGGTCAATGATTTCCCAGAACGAAGATCATGCCAGTGAGGATGGATGCAGGATTCCGGAGGTGAAGATACAGACGCAATGTATTACGGCTTGAGGTGACACAGTGTATCTAGGCTCAGGATTCCAGAGGTGACACAGTGTATCCCGGCTCAGGATTCCAGAGGTGACACAGTGTATCCAGGCTCGAGATTCCAGAGGTGACACAGTGTATCCAGGCTCGGGATTCCAGAGGTGACACAGTGTATCCAGGCTCGGGATTCCAGAGGTGACACAATGTATCCAGGCTCGGGATTCCAGAGGTGACACAGTGTATCCAGGCTCGGGATTCCAGAGGTGACACAATGTATCCAGGCTCGGGATTCCAGAGGTGACACAGTGTATCCAGGCTCGAGATTCCAGAGGTGACACAGTGTATCCAGGCTCGGGATTCCAGAGGTGACACAATGTATCCAGGCTCGGGATTCCAGAGGTGACAGTGTATCCAGGCTCAGGATTCCAAAGGTGACACAGTGTATCCAGGCTCAGGATTCCAGAGGTGACACAGTGTATCCAGGCTCGAGATTCCAGAGGTGACACAGTGTATCCCGGCTCAGGATTCCAGAGGTGACACAATGTATCCAGGCTCGGGATTCCAGAGGTGACACAGTGTATCCAGGCTCGGGATTCCAGAGGTGACACAGTGTATTCAGGCTCAGGATTCCAGAGGTGACACAGTGTATCCAGGCTCGGGATTCCAGAGGTGACACAATGTATCCAGGCTCGGGATTCCAGAGGTGACACAGTGTATCCAGGCTCAGGATTCCAGAGGTGACACAATGTATCCAGGCTCGAGATTCCAGAGGTGACACAGTGTATCCCGGCTCAGGATTCCAGAGGTGACACAATGTATCCAGGCTTGAGATTCCAGAGGTGACAAAGTGTATCCAGGCTCAGGATTCCAGAGGTGACACAGTGTATCCAGGCTCAGGATTCCAGAGGTGACGCAGTGTATCCAGGCTTGAGATTCCAGAGGTGACAAAGTGTATCCAGGCTCAGGATTCCAGAGGTGACACAGTGTATCCAGGCTCAGGATTCCAGAGGTGACACAGTGTATCCAGGCTCAGGATTCCAGAGGTGACACAATGTATCCAGGCTCAGGATTCCAGGAGGTGACACAATGTATCCAGGCTCAGGATTCCAGAGGTGACACAATGTATCCAGGCTCAGGATTCCAGAGGTGACGCAGTGTATCCAGGCTCGAGATTCCAGAGATGACACAGTGTATCCCGGGCTCAGGATTCCAAAGGTGACACAGTGTATCCAGGCTCAGGATTCCAGAGGTGACACAGTGTATCCAGGCTCAGGATTCCAGAGGTGACACAGTGTATCCAGGCTCAGGATTCCAGAGGTGACACAATGTATCCAGGCTCAGGATTCCAGGAGGTGACACAATGTATCCAGGCTCAGGATTCCAGAGGTGACACAATGTATCCAGGCTCAGGATTCCAGAGGTGACGCAGTGTATCCAGGCTCGAGATTCCAGAGATGACACAGTGTATCCCGGGCTCAGGATTCCAAAGGTGACACAGTGTATCCAGGCTCAGGATTCCAAAGGTGACACAATGTATCCAGGCTCAGGATTCCAGAGGTGACACAATATATCCAGGCTCAGGATTCCAGAGGTGACACAATGTATCCAGGCTCAGGATTCCAGAGGTGACACAGTGTATCCAGGCTCAGGATTCCAGAGGTGACACAATGTATCCAGGCTCAGGATTCCAGAGGTGACACAATGTATCCAGGCTCAGGATTCCAGAGGTGACACAGTGTATCCAGGCTCAGGATTCCAGAGGTGACACAATGTATCCAGGCTCAGGATTCCAGAGGTGACACAGTGTATCCAGGCTCGAGATTCCAGAGGTGACACAGTGTATCCAGGCTCAGGATTCCAGAGGTGACACAATGTATCCAGGCTCAGGATTCCAGAGGTGACACAATGTATCCAGGCTCAGGATTCCAGAGGTGACACAGTGTATCCAGGCTCAGGATTCCAGAGGTGACACAATGTATCCAGGCTCAGGATTCCAGAGGTGACACAGTGTATCCAGGCTCAGGATTGCAGAGGTGACACAGTGTATCCAGGCTCAGGATTCCAGAGGTGACACAGTGTATCCAGGCTCCTGGTGCAGAGGTGACACAATGTATCCAGGCTCGGGTGCAGAGGTGACACAGTGTATCCAGGCTCGGGGTGCAGAGGTGACACAATGTATCCAGGCTCGGGGTGCAGAGGTTACACAATGTATCCCAGATCAGGGTGCAGAGGTGACACAGTGTATCCAGGCTGGGGGTCTAGAAGTGACACAGTGTATCCAGGCTGGGGGTCTAGAGGTGACACAGTGTATCCCGGCTCAGGATACAGAGGGACCTTCCTGCCTGCGGGATACCACAGTGACAAGGCCTGGAGATGCTGTCACTCTGACTCTTGTCACCAACTGGTCTCATTGTCACCAAGTTCCTCTGTCTCCAGACTTACAAAGGGGAGGAGGAGCTCTGTGTAACCCTTCAGTGTCCCATGCAGGCGGCTTAGCAGAGGGTCCCATGCAGGCAGCTGGATCTCCGAGCGTCCAGGGGGGCATCCCGGGGAGGGGGGGGGCACCGCCTGGCCATCGCTGTCATTGAAAGCAGAATTAAAACAATGATTTTGTTGTTTTTTGGGAGTTCCCAGTAAAGGTGCTCTCCTTCTAAAGTCATGAGATCGCTATAAGTGAATGGATTTCCCGCGCTTCCTTTATACATCAAATCCCGGTCATTTTCCAGCCATGGGGATGATTCACTAAACAGTGAGGAGCATGAGGTTCTCCTACTGTATTCCGGAGATTGAAAGATCTGCCCAAAGCGCCGGGAGCAGCTGAATAATCAGTGCCTCGAACACGGACAAACTCCGAGCCTGAATCTGCACATTGTGAGACTCATTCATGGACTTGATAAGCACCGAGTGCAGCAGCGAACATTCAGACTCCATGGATACGAAGAATTTAAAGGGACACTCCAAACATCGAGGCCACCTCAGCTTAAAGGGACACTCCAAACATCGATGCCACCTCAGCTTAAAGGGACACTCCAAACATCGATGCCACCTCAGCTTAAAGGGACACTCCAAACATCGAGGCCACCTCAGCTTAAAGGGACACTCCAAACATCGAGGCCACCTCAGCTTAAAGGGACACTGCAAACATCGAGGCCACCTCAGCTTAAAGGGACACTGCAAACATCGAGGCCACCTCAGCTTAAAGGGACACTGCAAACATCGAGGCCACCTCAGCTTAAAGGGACACTGCAAACATCGAGGCCACCTCAGCTTAAAGGGACACTGCAAACATCGAGGCCATCTCAGCTTAAAGGGACACTGCAAACATCGAGGCCACCTCAGCTTAAAGCGACACTGCAAACATCGAGGCCACCTCAGCTTAAAGGGACACTCCAAACATCGAGGCCACCTCAGCTTAAAGGGACACTCCAAACATCGAGGCCACCTCAGCTTAAAGGGACACTCCAAACATCGAGGCCACCTCAGCTTAAAGGGACACTCCAAACATCGAGGCCACCTCAGCTTAAAGGGACACTGCAAACATCGAGGCCACCTCAGTTTAAAGCGACGCTGCAAACATCGAGGCCACCTCAGTTTAAAGGGACACTCCAAACATCGAGGCCACCTCAGCTTAAAGGGACACTCCAAACATCGAGGCCATCTCAGCTTAAAGGGACACTGCAAACATCGAGGCCACCTCAGTTTAAAGGGACACTCCAAACATCGAGGCCACCTCAGCTTAAAGGGACACTCCAAACATCGAGGCCATCTCAGCTTAAAGGGACACTGCAGGCATCTCGGCTAGGAATGAGCGTTCGGTTCAGATCTGTTCGGAGTTCGATTTGAACATCGCCCGTTCGTCGAACGCCGAACATTTCCGCGTGTTCGCCGCATGTTCGCCCACAATGCACCACAATGCACTTTTCCACTGGCCTGAAGCTTGTAATTGGCTACAGCCTGCACCTGACCACAGGTCAGGTGCAAGACAGGTGCAAGACTATGTCAATCACGGCTCAGAGTCCTGATTGGGCAAATTTTGCCCAATCATGGGCTGACAAAGCTAAGTCCCGCAGCACACTATATAAGGCTTCACATAGCCTCAGCGTGTGTGTTTGCAGGAGTGAATCAGAGAGGAGATGAGATTGTTCTGTCAGGGTGTATCAGTGACGTTGTAGGAGATTTCTGGGAATTAGAATCTGTGTTGGCACAGCCAGGCTATCAGGGACTTTCAGGGTTATTCAAAGAGATCCGAATGGCTGCCGAAAGGAAACCGAACGCTGAAAATCAGCATTCGTTACCTTTCTTGGCCATTCGGCTATCCAGAGAGCAGGCAGTTCGCCAAATCCTGGCGAATTGCCTGCACATACGGTGCCTGTTCAAGGGCAGTGAAATCCCCATGAAAAAGCAATGCTTCAGCTATTCAGAGAACACAAACCAGCAGTGAAAGGTTCCCGAAACGCCCTGCCATTCAGTGGTTTCATGCGGCAAATTCATTCAGGAGAATCCCATAGGCTTCAATGTTAAAAATATTACTGTTTTAATTCAATATCTAATAAACTGTTCATTATAAAATTCTGCAGTAAAAAGTCTCTTTAGTTATAGATTTTTTTAAGGATATTTTAAGCATTTTTCTGGATTTTTTTTAAGTTTTTTTCTTTTTTCTGTAACAGCCCTTTTTATTATCATTCATTGGATTTTATATGTAAATTTCAGACATTTTCGCTCAGTAGTTTCTTTGCAAACAAACTGTTTTGCTAATTTATTCACTTCACTCGTCTGCGGTGTTGTCTTTTTCCGGCGACTTTGCTGCGTGTGATCGTCTCCTGCTCGGGCTTGGTTTTCGCCGGGTTAATCCAGATGTTATTGCAGGTTTTCGGCGTGCATTCGCCGGGTTTTGCGGTTAGTTTTCGTCGGGTTTGCGGTAGCGTTTCCCTGCAATTCGGGGACCCTGTGGTGCTTGCTGAATACATCGCAGGGTCACCGAAATGGGATCAGCAAAATGAACCGAATTGAGGAGAACAAAAAGTCACCGAACGTGCGGTGACTTTTCGATTCTCTTTGAATAACCCTGAGTGTGTTTCAGTGAGTTGTAGATTTCTGGGAAATTGAATCTGTGTTGGCACTGCCAGGCTATCAGGGACAGTGTGTATCAGTGAGTTCTACCAAAGTTCAGCAAATTAGAATCTGTCTTGGCACAGCCTGTTATCAGTGTGTATCAATGAGTTATACCACGGTTCAGCAAAATATTGGACCGCAGGGTCCACCACTGCACTCTTCCACAATACCACAGAGGGGTTACGGTGTGAAGGCACTTGCTGCCACCAAAGGCAAAATATTTGGGTGCACTGACGCCTGTACCAGATTCATATCATTTTAATATTTGAACGCAGGGTCCAACCCTGCACTCTTCCACAATACCACAGAGGGGTTATGGTGTGACGGCACTGTTGCCGACACTAAGGCTGGGGTCAGACCAGCGCATTTTTAATGTGCGTTCTGGAACACTTAATCACGGCCGCACTAGCAGCAAATGACGAGCAATGACAGCCAATATACGAAGTACGGTCGCCCAAAAGTCCAGCCGCGCAACGCAAGTGGAAAATGAACGCATTTTTTCGAGAACGCAGAACCGCTAGTACGGACGTACAGAGTGCGCTGCGCCCGCTAGCGGTGTGTGTGTGTGATTTGGAGACGTCAGACCCTGCTCGTGTCCGGCCAACATAACGTCCAGACACAAAAAGTTTCCTGGTTTGGATTCGTAAAACATCACGCACGAACATGCGCATCGTATGACCGTTTTCGCATATTCCGTGAAAAAATACAACAATGCGTTCGGACGCACGATTTTACATTCGCGTGTAAAAATGCTTTCGTTTGACCCTAGCCTTAAAGGCCCAATTTTAAAGCACCTATTGTTACTTTCATCCAAAGCCTGCATAAGTTTCACCATAATTTAGCCAAAAAAATCACTAAACTTGTTCTGCGTGTCCTGGAATGTCTCCTCTTTTCATACAGGCTGCCGCCCGAGCAGTTGTTTACTAATAGATTAAAGGGAAACCATTTACCGTCATTTGAAATGTCATTTTTTGTTTTTAAATGTTTCTATACATCCTACAAATCCGCCACTTCACGGGCAGGTTATGGGGACCTCCTAGGCACGATATTTGAAGGAATTTTTCATTTTTATTCTTAACCTTTATTTCATGGAAAACTCACTGTTCCTTTAAAAACGTTTTTTTTTTAAAAAACTTTTTGTCCTTGTTTCCTGTCCCCCAGGGCACTACCCGGACCCCCATACACCTTTTATGGCAAATATCTAGCATATATGCCCTCTTGGAGGGCACTCTAAAAATTGAACGTTCGAGTCCCATTGACTCGCATTGAGTTCGGATCGTGCTCGAGTTCGAACTCAAACTTTTGAAATTGTTCGAGTTCGAATGCGAACCGAACACGGGGGTGTTCGGCTCATCCCTACTCACGGGCACCTCAGCTTAAAGCGACACTGCAGGCATCACGGCCACCTCAGCTTAAAGCGACACTGCAGGCATCACGGCCACCTCAGCTTAAAGCGACACTGCAGGCATCACGGCCACTGTTACGGATCCTGGTATCCCAGGCGCCCCTTTTCCGCTGAAACACAGATATTTCCACACACACAGTAGACGACACGTACTATGTAGATGTTTCTCATTTCGAAATCAAAATGGAGAAGGCTTTATTTTCACTTTAGACACACAAAGGTAAAACACAGTTGAGACTCATCCCCCTCCCTTAAAGAATACATTACAGATAACATCAAGAGTCTCCAGTCAGAGAACAATAGAAAGAGCCATACAACACAATGGAGTGTTAACACAGCGGTCATATCTAAACAGTGCTAGGACTAGAGTGAAACCAAGGAGCATGGGTGTCCGCAGGATGGTGCAAGGGGGGCGCTTGCCCCCCCTGGAACTGCCCATCACTCTCAGCACAGCCTGCAGCATATTTCATCCCAGAGCCGCGTTCAATACCTCAGCCGCTGCAAGTGCTAAGTTAGCAACTTGCCATTGAACGCCGTTCTGCCGCTCAGCACTGCTAACTTAGCACTTGCAGCGACCCGAGGAGATGCCGCCAGTAGCTGAGTGTAACGTAGTAAAGATGGCCGCCGTCATGAAGCAAGTAACAATTCAGAACAGCAATGTTAATTTTGAGGTTTTTGTTCACCCAAGCACAAAATATTTATTTATTATTTCCCCCTGCACATAGACATATATTACAGCTCAATTTATATATTGTTTCAGAAGTAAACATAACGTTTATTCAATAAAAACTATCATTTGTGGTGTGTGCGTACAAAACGGATTGTGTGACGGCTTTCCTTTATTATATATACGTTCGAGTCATACGAAAAACAATCTGAATCTTTCATTAAGAAATCGTTGGCCATTTTGGATTCTAAATTCGCATCCAAAGCGTTCAATGACACTGCTGCAGCAAACTGAATTGCTGCGCCGCAGCAATTCAGCAGCTGTTGAGGTATTGAACGGGGCTCAGAGGCCTGTTCAACACCTCAGCCGCTGCAAGTGCTAAGTTAGCAACTTGCCATTGAACGCCGTTCAACCGCTCAGCGCTCAGCAGTGCTAACCTAGCACTTGCAGCGACCCGAGGAGATGCTGAGTGTGATGTATTAAAGATGGCCGCCGCATGAAGCAAGTAACAATTCCGTACAGCAAGATGGCCGCCGCCATGAAGCAAGTAACAGTGCCGTACAGCAAGATGGCCGCCGCCTCGAAGCAAGTAATAATTCCGTACAGCAATGTTAATTTTGAGGTTTTTGTTCACCCAAGCACAAAATATTTATTTATTATTTCCCCCTGCACATAGACATATATTACAGCTCAATTTATATATTGTTTCAGAAGTAAACATAACGTTTATTCAATAAAAACTATCATTTGTGGTGTGTGCGTACAAAACGGATTGTGCTGACTGCTTTTATTTGTTTTCGGATCACTCGGACAAAATATAATAATCTGAATTTTTCATTAAGAAATCGTCGGCCATTTTGGATTCAAAATTTGCATCCAAAGGGTTCAACGACACTGCTGCAGCAATTCAGCAGCTGCTGAGGTATTGAACGGGGCTCTGGTTACCGTGATGATTTGCAGCAGGCTCCTCCCAGTCTACCAGTGGCAACTCTCTAAGACCTCGTGGCCGCCTAGCCCCTCCTACCAACAGTCTGGCCCTATGATGGAGCGAGCAGGGCCCTCTGGGAAATTTGCGGGGGAAATCATACAGCAGCAGGACAGGCAGCATGTGGCTCTTAGGCTGCTCAGGCCCTGCTTACAGAGGATGCTGCTCAGGCCCTGCATACAGAGGATGCTGCTCAGGCCCTGCATACAGAGGATGCTGCTCAGGCCCTGCATACAGAGGATGCTGCACAGGCCCTGCATACAGAGGAGGCTGCACAGGCCCTGCATACAGAGGAGGCTGCTCAGGCCCTGCATACAGAGGAGGCTGCTCAGGCCCTGCTTACAGAGGATGCTGCTCAGGCCCTGCATACAGAGGAGGCTGCTCAGGCCCTGCATACAGAGGATGCTGCTCAGGCCCTGCATACAGAGGATGCTGCTCAGGCCCTGCTTACAGAGGAGGCTGCTCAGGCCCTGCTTACAGAGGAGGCTGCTCAGGCCCTGCTTACAGAGGAGACTGCTCAGGCCCTGCATACAGAGGATGCTGCTCAGGCCCTGCATACAGAGTATGCTGCTCAGGCCCTGCTTACAGAGGATGCTGCTCAGGCCCTGCTTACAGAGGATGCTGCTCAGGCCCTGCTTACAGAGGAGGCTGCTCAGGCCCTGCTTACAGAGGAGGCTGCTCAGGCCCTGCATACAGAGGAGGCTGCTCAGGCCCTGCATACAGAGGATGCTGCTCAGGCCCTGCTTACAGAGGATGCTGCTCAGGCCCTGCTTACAGAGGAGGCTGCTCAGGCCCTGCTTACAGAGGAGGCTGCTCAGGCCCTGCTTACAGAGGAGGCTGCTCAGGCCCTGCTTACAGCGGATGCTGCTCAGGCCCTGCATACAGAGGAGGCTGCTCAGGCCCTGCTTACAGAGGATGCTGCTCAGGCCCTGCTTACAGAGGATGCTGCTCAGGCCCTGCATACAGAGGATGCTGCTCAGGCCCTGCTTACAGAGGAGGCTGCTCAGGCCCTGCATACAGAGGATGCTGCTCAGGCCCTGCTTACAGAGGATGCTGCTCAGGCCCTGCTTACAGAGGAGGCTGCTCAGGCCCTGCATACAGAGGAGGCTGCTCAGGCCCTGCATACAGAGGAGGCTGCTCAGGCCCTGCTTACAGAGGAGGCTGCTCAGGCCCTGCATACAGAGGATGCTGCTCAGGCCCTGCATACAGAGGATGCTGCTCAGGCCCTGCTTACAGAGGATGCTGCTCAGGCCCTGCTTACAGAGGCTGCTCAGGCCCTGCTTACAGAGGATGCTGCTCAGGCCCTGCTTACAGAGGAGGCTGCTCAGGCCCTGCTTACAGAGGATGCTGCTCAGGCCTGCTTACAGAGGAGGCTGCTCAGGCCCTGCTTACAGAGGAGGCTGCTCAGGCCCTGCATACAGAGGAGGCTGCTCAGGCCCTGCATACAGAGGAGGCTGCTCAGGCCCTGCTTACAGAGGAGGCTGCTCAGGCCCTGCATACAGAGGATGCTGCTCAGGCCCTGCTTACAGAGGAGGCTGCTCAGGCCCTGCATACAGAGGAGGCTGCTCAGGCCCTGCATACAGAGGAGGCTGCTCAGGCCCTGCTTACAGAGGAGGCTGCTCAGGCCCTGCATACAGAGGACGCTGCTCAGGCCCTGCATACAGAGGATGCTGCTCAGGCCCTGCATACAGAGGAGGCTGCTCAGGCCCTGCTTACAGAGGAGGCTGCTCAGGCCCTGCATACAGAGGATGCTGCTCAGGCCCTGCATACAGAGGAGGCTGCTCAGGCCCTGCTTACAGTGGATGCTGCTCAGGCCCTGCATACAGAGGAGGCTGCTCAGGCCCTGCATACAGAGGAGGCTGCTCAGGCCCTGCATACAGAGGAGGCTGCTCAGGCCCTGCATACAGAGGATGCTGCTCAGGCCCTGCATACAGAGGATGCTGCTCAGGCCCTGCATACAGAGGAGGCTGCTCAGGCCCTGCATACAGAGGAGGCTGCTCAGGTCCTGCATACAGAGGAGGCTGCTCAGGCCCTGCATACAGAGGAGGCTGCTCAGGCCCTGCATACAGAGGAGGCTGCTCAGGCCCTGCATACAGAGGATGCTGCTCAGGCCCTGCATACAGAGGATGCTGCTCAGGCCCTGCATACAGAGGAGGCTGCTCAGGCCCTGCATACAGAGGAGGCTGCTCAGGCCCTGCATACAGAGGAGGCTGCTCAGGCCCTGCATACAGAGGAGGCTGCTCAGGCCCTGCATACAGAGGAGGCTGCTCAGGCCCTGCATACAGAGGAGGCTGCTCAGGCCCTGCATACAGAGGAGGCTGCTCAGGCCCTGCATACAGAGGAGGCTGCTCAGGCCCTGCATACAGAGGAGGCTGCTCAGGCCCTGCATACAGAGGAGGCTGCTCAGGTCCTGCATACAGAGGAGACTGCTCAGGCCCTGCATACAGAGGATGCTGCTCAGGCCCTGCATACAGAGGAGGCTGCTCAGGCCCTGCATACAGAGGAGGCTGCTCAGGTCCTGCATACAGAGGAGACTGCTCAGGCCCTGCATACAGAGGATGCTGCTGTGCTTCTCCCCCTGCTGATTCCCACTGCTCCAGACCGCCTCCAGGAACAGAGCTGCCTCCACCACTAAGTGGAGGTAAAATAGCCGGGGGGGGGGGGCAGTGATAAACATGGCTGAGTGCTGCGGCAGATCACCTAGAATCCCAAGTACAGAGAATCTCCTCTCCAGCAGCAGCATGTGGTGCAGAGCCTTCACTGATTTACTGCCCCTCTCTCCCTGCTGCTGCTGCTGCTGCTGCTGGTGTGGGGGTGGGGGGGGGGCTCCCTGTCACATGTAAAGATAAGGAAATCTGCAGGGTGAGCTGAGAGGGGCTTAAGATTCAGCTCTCACAGGTACTGTGTCTGCACTTAACTCTTCCCTTCCCGGCCTTCCTTGCCCCCCTATAGTAAGGGATTATTAAATGGTTAATTCCTTCAAAACACTTTGAGTGTCAGGAGTTTCCACCCCCCCCCCTCGCTTTACACTGGTCACATATTTTATATATATTTATATTATCCACTGAATATGCCACACATTCAGACACTGCAGCCCCTGTACTAGAACATCTGATGCTTTAATTGATGGTCTGTACAGTGTACAACACCACAGTATAGTAACACCCCTGGGTGTTTGTCTCCTGCTCAGACTGTCAGCTTTATAGTCAAGGTTTTAATTCATTACTAAACTTTCATCCGGATCTGTGGAGCCGACAGTCTGACGCGCTGGAAATGAGACCGAGGATTTCTGCATAATGTGAGTATATTGCTATATCCACAGCACGTTTGGTGACCCTGTCCGTCCGTCACTTTGTTTTTTATTTATTTTTTATCCGTGTGAACACAAAACCCTGTTCTGCTTCGCTTTCCTAATGTCCTTCATTTTAAGATCTTTTCTATTCAGTGTGTGCGGGTGTCTTTTTTTAGGGGTTCCTCCATATATTCAGGGTGTGCGGGTGTGTTTTAGGGGTTCCTCCATATATTCAGGGTGTGGGTGTGTTTTAGGGGTTCCTCCATATATTCAGGGTGTGGGTGTCGTTTTAGGGGCTCCTCCATATATTCAGGGTGTGCGTGTCGTTTTAGGGGTTCCTCCATATATTCAGGGTGTGGGTGTCGTTTTAGGGGCTCCTCCATATATTCAGGGTGTGCGGGTGTCCTTTTAGGGGCTCCTCTATATTCAGGATGTGTGGGTGTGTTTTTAGGGGCTCCTCCATATATTCAGGGTGTGCGGGTGTGTTTTTAGGGGTTCCTCCATATACTCAGGGTGTGCGGGTGTGTTTTTAGGGGTTCCTCCATATATTCAGGTGTGCGGGTGTGTTTTTAGGGGTTCCTCCATATATTCAGGGTGTGTGGGTGTCTTTTTAGGGGTTCCTCCATATATTCAGGGTGTGCGAGTGTCTTTTTTTAGGGGCTCCTCCATATATTCAGGGTGTGCGGGTGTCTTTTTAGGGGCTCCTCCATATATTCAGGGTGTGCGGGTGTCTTTTTAGGGGTTCCTCCATATATTCAGGGTGTGCGAGTGTCTTTTTAGGGGCTCCTCCATATATTCAGGGTGTGTGGGTGTGTTTTTAGGGGCTCCTCCATATATTCAGGGTGTGTGGGTGTCCTTTTAGTGGCTCCTCCATATATTCAGGGTGTGGGTGTCGTTTTAGGGGCTCCTCCATATATTCAGGGTGTGCGTGTCCTTTTAGGGGCTCCTCTATATTCAGGGTGTGTGGGTGTCCTTTTAGGGGCTCCTCCATATACTCAGGGTGTGCGGGTGTCCTTTTAGGGGTTCCTCCATATATTCAGGGTGTGTGGGTGTGTTTTTAGGGGCTCCTCCATATATTCAGGGTGTGTGGGTGTCCTTTTAGTGGCTCCTCCATATATTCAGGGTGTGGGTGTCCTTTTAGGGGCTCCTCCATATATTCAAGGTGTGTGGGTGTCCTTTTAGGGGCTCCTCCATATATTCAGGGTGTGCGGGTGTATTTTAGGGGTTCCTCCAAATATTCAGGGTGTGCGGGTGTGTTTTTAGGGGCTCCTCCATATATTCAGGGTGTGTGGGTGTCCTTTTAGGGGCTCCTCCATATATTCAGGGTGTCATTTTAGGGGTTCCTCCATATATTCAGGGTGTGCGGGTGTGTTTTTAGGGGCTCCTCCATATATTCAGGGTGTGCGGGTGTCGTTTTAGGGGCTCCTCCATATATTCAGGGTGTGTGGGTGTCCTTTTTAGGGGCTCCTCCATATATTCAGGGTGTGTGTCCTTTTAGGGGCTCCTCCATATATTCAGGGTGTGTGGGTGTCCTTTTAGGGGCTCCTCCATATACTCAGGGTGTGTGGGTGTCCTTTTAGGGGCTCCTCCATATATTCAGGGTGTGCGGGTGTTTTTTAGGGGCTCCTCCATATATTCAGGGTGTGCGGGTGTCTTTTTAGGGGCTCCTCCATATATTCAGGGTGTGTTTTTAGGGGTTCCTCCATATATTCAGGGTGTGTGGGTGTCCTTTTAGGGGCTCCTCCATATATTCAGGGTGTGCGGGTGTTTTTTAGGGGCTCCTCCATATATTCAGGGTGTGCGGGTGTCTTTTTAGGGGCTCCTCCATATATTCAGGGTATGCCGGTGTATTTTTAGGGGTTCCTCCATATATTCAGGGTGTGTTTTTTAGGGGTTCCTCCATATATTCAGGGTGTGCGGGTGTGTTTTTAGGGGTTCCTCCATATATTCAGGGTATGCCGGTGTATTTTTAGGGGCTCCTCCATATATTCAGGGTGTGCGGGTGTGTTTTTAGGGGTTCCTCCATATATTCAGGGTATGCCGGTGTATTTTTAGGGGCTCCTCCATATATTCAGGGTGTGTGGGTGTATTTTTAGGGGTTCCTCCATATATTTAGGTGTGCGGTGTATAATATAGGGCAGAATATGGATATCATTAAAATTTTGCCCTCCCCTGGAAAAATTTCTGCGGACGCCCATGCCAAGGAGTCTTCTTACAGAGAGGGGGGGGGGGGTAGCCACAGAGGAGTACAATAGAAAGAGGACAGCTAATACAGAGATGTACACTATACAGAGAGAAGGTACACAGAAACAATAGGCTACAATAACCACATAAGGGAATATGAATATAACACAGACATGAGGTAATAGGGCACACAGAACAAACACTCTACCTTATATACAGAGACCATAAACTGTAAAGCAAAATAAATGTAAAATAAACCTTGAAGTGACGGCTTCGTCACATATGTCCCCCCTTCCAGAGCGTCAGGGCGAGCTTTGATCTCAACGGATCGCTTGGCACCGACAAGACCCTTTCACTCAGTCCATTTTTGTGCCAACATCAAAGTTCCAGGGTGCTGGCACACAACCACCATCAGTGGGGTCTGACAGTCGCTGCAGGGTTGTGGGTCCATAGTCCCGGGGTAAGAGGCAAGGCACCCCTCTTGTCCAGTGCGCCAGGCAACAGGCCACCACAGTCCACAGGCATAAAATGTTTGTTAGTGGGCACCCTGAAATTCCCCCCCCCTCCTCCAAAACATTCAAAAGGACCCACAGCAATTCCCTCAATCCCCAAGGGGTGCACTTTGGCCTGGGACCAGGAACATGGTAGCTTCTCACTGCTACAAAATCGTCCATTAAAAAGTCATAACTTGGCACAAGTCACTCACCCCGCCGACCCCGGCATCTTCTGTATGATGTCGCTGCTGCTGGAGAGAATGTGGGGTGGCTGGTATCTCCACAGTCAATGGTTGGGGATCTGCGCCAACTGCCCAGCACCCAGAGGGCACACACTTGGAATCCAGAGTCTCATCTATAATCCAACAGGCATCCTCCACCATCTGGGAAAGTGGGTCAGCAGCATCCTGTTGCTGGGAGAAGGGGCCATCCTCACCCTCACGCTGGAGCTCCATCTTCCTCTGTTAAGTACCACCTGTACTCTCTTCCAGGGGTAAACTCTGCCACTGGGGAGTGAGACCAACTGTCTCCCTTCCCTGAGGCTCACTCTTTAGCTGAGTTAAGGGGATGGCTGTAGGTTCCTTGGACTCCTGTGCGAGCAAGTGGTTCTCCTTTCCCCAGAAATCTGGGCCAGCCGATTGAGACAGAAATCCGTAACTCTCTGCCCTACTACCAACTCTTCCGCTGTGGTGGCAGAAAGCTCCTCCACCAACAAACTGTCATCCACAACCTCTGGAGCACCTTCCATCTCCAGCTGGGGACCTGGGCCAGCTGTCCCCCATCTTTCCTTTGCAGGGGAAAGGGCCTCAGTTTCTCCTACCACCATAGAGTCCATGACTTGCCCAACAAAATTTGAGGCCTTCAAGCTCCTCCACCCATCCCTGGGTGGGAGTACTCTACTGGGTTCTGGGCATACTGCGAAGCAGTCAAGCAATTTGCCAGTGGGGACCTCCGTCTTGCCCACAACGATAGAGTCCATTGCTGGCCCAAACAATTCTAGGCCTTCCAGCTCCCTCAGCCATCCTTGGCTTGGAGCACACTGTGTGCTATCAGGGCCGGCTTCCGAGCCTCCCAATAAATCACTGGTGAAGATTTCACTCTCTCACCAGGCAATCCTCCTGTCTGCAAATGTCCTCTGGCTTGATCCAGACCGAGAACTCGTCCTCATTGCACTCCACATCCTGAGTGCCAATCTTGTCCTCACCCCACAGCTTTCTCTTGCTGCAACAAGCAGACCTCTGTCCACACGCTCTGGAACAGGTCCATGCTGGGGTTCGGTCCATATTTACTGAGGCGTCTCCGTACCTCCTCGAATCTCCATCTCGTTCTGGTCTGCACCCACTCGAGCCTTTGGTCTCCAGCTCCTCCAGCTGGAAAGGGAAATCCCACCTTGCTGCCAACCAGTGTTACGGATCCTGATATCCCAGGCGCCCCTTTCCGCTGAAACACAGGAGATATTTCCACACACAGTAGACGACACGTACTATATAGATGTTTCTCATCAAAATGGAGAATATTTTATTTTCACTTTAGACACACAAAGGTAAAACACAGTTGAGACTCAACCTCCTCCCTTAAAGAATACATTACAGATAACATCAAGAGTCTCCAGTCAGAACAATAGAAAGAGCCATACAACACAATGGAGTGTTTACACATGCGTCTTATCTAAACAGTGCTAGGACTAGAGGGAAACCAAGGAGTCTTCTTACAGAGAGGGGGGGTACTAGCCACAGAGGAGTACAATAGAAAGACAGAGGACAGCTAATACAGAGATGTACACTATACAGAGAGAAGGTACACAGAAACAATAGGCTACAATAACCACATAAGGGAATATTAATATAACACAGACATGAGGTAATAGGGCACACAGAACAAACACTCTACCTTATATACAGAGACAATAAACTGTAAAGCAAAATAAATGTAAAATAAACTTTGAAGTGACGATTTCGTCACAGCCACCTCAGCTTAAAGCGACACTGCAAACATCACAGCCACCTCAGCTTAAAGCGACACTGCAAACATCACAGCCACCTCAGCTTAAAGCGACACTGCAAACATCACGGCCACCTCTGCTTAAAGCGACACTGCAAACATCATGGCCACCTCTGCTTAAAGCGACACTGCAAACATCACGGCCACCTCTTCTTAAAGCGACACTGCAAACATCACGGCCACCTCAGTTTAATGAAGGTCAATCAGCCTGTAACTCCACCCACACAACCTGTCAATCAGCCTGTAACTCCACCCACACACCCTGTCAATCATCTTGTAACTGTAACAAAATTAACAAGGGTGAGTTTGGTGAGCCTGTGCAGGTATTGGTCACTTTTCGGTGATACTTCTTATATATGGTAGATTTCTGCAGACAAATACACACAGCAAAATTCTTAGTTTTTTTTTTAATCCAATAATTTTCTGAATTTGCTGACGTGCAGAATTTTCACAGATGCGTCCACTTTTGGCCTCTATACTCCTACCCCCTCTAATCCCCCCAGGTATTTCCTACAACCCTCCCTCCCCTTTTTAATACCCCCTATACCCCCCTCTACACCCCCAAATGTTAGTTTAGGGTTAGGTTTAGGGATACTTCTAGCATTGGATTTTGGGTTCTGTTTGTTTTAGGGTTACGGTTAGTGTTTGGGTTACTGGTTCTGTTTGTGGTAGGGTTACGGTTAGTGTTAGGCTTCTTGGTTCTGTTTGTATTAAGGTTATGGTTAGGCTTGGTTCGGTTTGTATTTGGGTTATGGTTAGTGTTAGGGTTACTGTTTGTTTTTTTAGGCTTAGGTTTTGGGTTAGTTTAGGGTTACAGTAACTGTTTATGTTTGCTTTAGGGTTAGGTTTAGGTTAGGGAAGTGATTTCAAATTGATCGTAAAAATTTCAGATCAATTTGATAACATTCTATCACTTTTGGCCGAATTGAAATTTCAGTTTTCCGAATTTCGGCAGCTCCTGAATCTCCAAAATGCTGATATTTCATCCAAAAACGATACATGAACTCACAGGTCTACAAGTGCACTGGTTAATATTCTGATCAAGCATCGTTATTATCACCGTTATATTTATTGAGTGTGTGTGTGTGTGTATGTCGCAGTCACCCCGCTCCAGTCACCCCGCGCCACAGTAACCCCACATGACAGTAACCCCACATGACAGTCACCCCACATGACAGTCACCCCGCGCCACAGTAACCCCACATGACAGTAACCCCACATGACAGTCACCCCACACCACAGTCACCCCGTGTCACCGTAACCCCATGCCACTGGAAATCCACACCACAGTTACCCCAAACCACAATCAACCCGCACCCCAGTAACATAACACAGCACAGCACACCTCCCCAACATACAGCGCATATCACATATCCTCCTTCCTGTGCCACGTCTTGCGCAATAAACCTTTTATTTCACCTGTTTCACTGGAAGCTGAACACAAACACATCGACGCAAGGAGAGATTTTATGCCAATTTCCTGGTTCATAACGGGCAATAAAAAATCCCAGGGCTTTAACTCAATGAGTGCTGGAGACTGCGCTGGTTATTATTAAAACGTTTATTCTTTTATACCTGATCTGCGTTTGGAATCTTTGCGTCTGTTTATTATTTTCTGATGCTGTTATTTGTTTTATCGCTTTCCTCGGCTTTCGCTCTTTATGTTGGGAGTTTTTTTGTGCTGCTTTTAGCTGTTTCTGCTGTTTGTTCTTATCTCTTGCTTTATACACTATTTCCTCTTTTATTTGCAGCTCTGAGTTTCCTTTCAGTGTATTTTTATATTGTCTATCTCTGTGTCGTCGTCTAAACTCCGATTGTCTCTGTTTTATTCATTTTCTGGGTTTAATGATGCGGTGCGTTTCAGTTACGCTTTGGGTCAGATGCGGGGTCTCCCCATATCCTCTCCCATCTCTGGCATTTTTTATGGTTTTTATCTGTTTTATTTTAGTTATTGGTGCAGTTTGTGTTATGAGCAGAGGAGACTCTAGGAATAATATATAGGGGGGCACATAAGGTACCACAATCAATACTAGGGAGGGGGGGGGCACTAATAATTTTCACCACTAACTCACTGAAAAAACTAACAGGGTTATTCAAAGAGAATCAAAGTCACCGCACGTTCAGTGACTTTTCGTTCTCTTCAATTCGGTTCGTTTTGCCGATCCCATTTCGGCGACCCTGCGGTGTATTCAGCAAGCACAACAGGGTCCCCGAATTGCAGGGAAAGGCCGCCGCAAACCCGATGAAAACTAACCGCAAAACCCGGTGAATGCACGCCGAAAACCCGCAAAAACATCTGGATTAACCCGTCGGAAAAACCCGAGCAGGAGCCGATCACACGCAGCGCAGCCGCTGGAAAAAGCCAACACCGCAGACGAATGCAGTGAATAAATTAGGAAAACAGTTTGCTTGAATGTTTGAAAAGTGAAACGCTGTTTGCAAAGAAACTACTGAACGAAAATGTCTGAAATTTACATAAAATCCAATGAATGAGAATTAAAGGGCTGTTACAGAAAAAAGAAGTAATATTGAAAAAAAAAAAAATCCAGAAAAATGCTTAAAATATCCTAAAAAAATCTATAGACTCTTTACTGCAGAATTTTATAATGAACGGTTTATTAGATATTGAATTAAAACAGGAATATTTTAACATTGAAGCCTATGGGATTCTCCTGAATAAACCTGTCGCATGAAACCACCGAATGGCAGAACAATTCGGGAACCTTTCACTGCTGGTTTGTGTTCTCTGAATAGACGAAGCAGTGCTTCTCTATGGGGATTCACTGCCCTCGAACAGGCACCGAACAGGCACCGTATGATTTTCAGCGTTCGGTTACCTTTCTCCAGCCATTCAGATCTCTTTGGAAGTGCTCATGCCACTGTACAGAGCACTGGTGAGACCTCACTTGGAGTACTGTGTGCAGTACTGGAGACCGTATCTCCAGAAGGATATAGACATCTTAGAGAGAGTTCAGAGAAGGGCTACTAAAATGGTGTACGGCTTGAAGGAGAAAAGTTACCAGGAAAGGCTTAATGATCTTAACATGTATAGCTTGGAAAAAAGACGAGACAGAGGAGATATGATAGAAACATTTAAATACGTAAAGGGAATCCACAAGGTAGAGGAAGGGAGTATATTTAAAAGGAAACAAAGTAGCAAAACAAGAGGACATAGTTTTAGATTAGAGGGGCAAAGGTTTAAAAGTAACATCAGGAAGCATTATTTTACTGAGAGGGTGGTGGATACATGGAACAGTCTTCCAGTAGAAGTGGTAGAGGCCAAAACAGTAATTGAATTTAAGCAGGCATGGGATAGACATAAGGCTATCCTAAACAAAAGATAAATCCAGGTAAAGTATCCATGTAATTGGGCGACTAGATGGGCCGAAAGGTTCTTATCTGCCCACATTTTCTATGTTTCTTTGAATTACCCTGATAAAATCTCACCATTAACCCTTTCACTGCTGAGCCATTTCAACCCTGTGAAAAATATTGTTACAATTTTATTTTATTCTACACTGAATATGGTCATGTTGGGAATCACTGGAAAGGCCAGACTCTGCCCATTCCAATGACCCCCCCCCCGACCAACCACGTTCGCATGGGGATGGAGATACAGTGGTCCGAAGATTTGAGGGAAGCTGGATGCTGATCCCTGGTGGGTAGCACACGGCGGGCAAGGAAAAACCTGGAGGGTGGGGCAATTACCCCCCCGGTCCCTGCTAGAGACGCTTATGTCTATGTGCCTTTATTCTCTGCAGGCACCTACATGTTTATTGTTGGTTCAGGGTTATTTACACTGGGTCTGATCCCACTGAAGTAAGTGTGTGTGTGTGTGTGTGTGTGTGTGTGTGTGTGTGTGTGTGTGTGTGTGTTTATGTTCATTTGCTGCAATGTGATTTCATGTATATTGTTGTCTATTTTCTATCGGTTTGCTTTATGCTGTTTCAGGGGCATGGGGGGGGCATGGGGGACACTATTGAATATTGCAATTTTTGCTTTGTACAGTGAGCGCTAAACCATCTTATTGTGAACGCTTCGAAGTCGTGATTTATTGCAGAACCCACACACGTTATACATCCCTTTCCAGCAGCCTCATTATGGAACGTGATATAGTTTATTCTCATTTCATTCTTTGTGCTGACCAGCTCCAGCTTTACAGATGGGGTGATAGAGGGTCCAACACCCCTCCCCCCCGTGCTTATTAACTTATTCCAAGCAATACTGGGTAACTCAATCTATGACATCATTACATAAGGACGAGATGACGTCAGCACCACAGGTCACAGGGTGAGCAGTGGAGAAGGTCACAGAAGGTTGTGAAGGACCTTTTATATACAAAGGGCCCTATTACATTCTCTTCGCAAATGCGCTCGCGCAGCGCAATTTTTTTTGCGCGCATTGTCCAGCGTTATCGCTCGAACATTAATGTGATATTCGGATCCGAATGCATTTTCTCATCCGTCAAAAAAAAAGTTTAGTAAAAAAAACACGCAAAACGAAGTGTAATACGCGCGCAGTAACATTGCGCATGCAAATCAGTGCGCGGACTGTTTTTTTTTTCACGCGATTCAGCCAATCAGAATTAAGAACCTTAATTGATTCACGTTTTTGCGCCTGTCAAAATAAATCTGAGTATACATGCGGCAGCAATAAAAAAAACACGCGCAAATTCACAATTTTTTGGTTTGGGTATGTGTAGAATGTGTAACTGTGCTGTATTTTTTTTTTTTCGTGCTGGTGTATTTGGTTTTGGCCAGGACGTGCAGATTTTCAGTTACCACCAGCTTTTCAAAGACGTTAAAATTATGCGCGCAAACGTCGTTCGTAGGAAGTTGCGCATCTATTGAAATACCATCCGCTTAACGCATTTGCGCTCACAATGTTAAGTATAGGACGCGCACAGTTCATCACGCTCGCGCAAGTCCATCCACGTCAAACGATAATGCGCATCGTTTGCACGAACGTTGAAATACGACGTTCTGCGCAAATGGTTTTGTCCTCACGCAAATGCGCATTTGCGTGCGCGCAAACCGATGCGCGAGGAATGTAATAGGGCCCATAGTATTTTACCAGGAAGGATACATTGAGATTTCTCTCACGTTGGAAGCATCCTCTGCACTTTATAAGGAGAGAGGAGAAAGACATGTCTGACACGCCGCCTGCACAAACGAGGTGAATGTGTACTGTCTGGCAGTATGCTCTCACTGAATGTATATCACCGGCCGGCAGTATGCTCTGTCACTGAATATATAGCACCAGCCGGCAGTATACTCTCTCACTGAATATATAGCACCAGCCGGCAGTATACTCTCTCACTGAATATATAGCACCGGCCGGCAGTATGCTCTGTCACTGAATATATAGCACCAGCCGGCAGTATACTCTCTCACTGAATATATAGCACCGGCCGGCAGTATGCTCTCTCACTGAATATATAGCACCGGCCGGCAGTATGCTCTGTCACTGAATATATAGCACCGGCTGGCAGTATGCTCGCTCACTGAATATATAGCACCGGCAGTATGCTCTCTCACTGAATATATAGCACCGGCAGTATGCTCTCACTGAATATATAGCACCGGCAGTATGCTCTGTCACTGAATATATAGCACCGGCTGGCAGTATACTCTCTCACTGAATATATAGCACCGGCCGGCAGTATGCTCTCTCACTGAATATATAGCACCGGCCGGCAGTATGCTCGCTCACTGAATATATAGCACTGGCCGGCAGTATGCTCTCTCACTGAATATATAGCACCGGCAGTATGCTCTGTCACTGAATATATAGCACCGGCTGGCAGTATACTCTCTCACTGAATATATAGCACCGGCCGGCAGTATGCTCTCTCACTGAATATATAGCACCGGCTGGCAGTATGCTCGCTCACTGAATATATAGCACTGGCCGGCAGTATGCTCTCTCACTGAATATATAGCACCGGCAGTATGCTCTCTCACTGAATATATAGCACCGGCAGTATGCTCTCACTGAATATATAGCACCGGCAGTATGCTCTCTCACTGAATATATAGCACCGGCAGTATGCTCTCTCACTGAATATATAGCACTGGCCGGCAGTATGCTCTCTCACTGAATATATAGCACCGGCAGTATGCTCTCTCACTGAATATATAGCACTGGCCGGCAGTATTCTCTCACTGAATATATAGCACTGGCCGGCAGTATGCTCTCTCACTGAATATATAGCACTGGCCGGCAGTATGCTCTCTCACTGAATATATAGCACCGGCAGTATGCTCTCACTGAATATATAGCACCGGCAGTATGCTCTCTCACTGAATATATAGCACCGGCAGTATGCTCTCTCACTGAATATATAGCACCGGCAGTATGCTCTCTCACTGAATATATAGCACCGGCAGTATGCTCTCACTGAATATATAGCACCGGCAGTATGCTCTCACTGAATATATAGCACTGGCTGGCAGTATGCTCTCACTGAATATATAGCACCGGCAGTATGCTCTCTCACTGAATATATAGCACCGGCAGTATGCTCTCTCACTGAATATATAGCACCGGCCGGCAGTATGCTCTCTCACTGAATATATAGCACCGGCCGGCAGTATGCTCTGTCACTGAATATATAGCACCGGCTGGCAGTATGCTCGCTCACTGAATATATAGCACCGGCAGTATGCTCTCTCACTGAATATATAGCACCGGCAGTATGCTCTCTCACTGAATATATAGCACCGGCAGTATGCTCTCACTGAATATATAGCACCGGCAGTATGCTCTCTCACTGAATATATAGCACCGGCAGTATGCTCTCTCACTGAATATATAGCACCGGCAGTATGCTCTCTCACTGAATATATAGCACCGGCAGTATGCTCTCTCACTGAATATATAGCACCGGCCGGCAGTATGCTCTCTCACTGAATATATAGCACCGGCCGGCAGTATGCTCTGTCACTGAATATATAGCACCGGCTGGCAGTATGCTCGCTCACTGAATATATAGCACCGGCAGTATGCTCTCTCACTGAATATATAGCACCGGCAGTATGCTCTCTCACTGAATATATAGCACTGGCCGGCAGTATGCTCTCTCACTGAATATATAGCACCGGCAGTATGCTCTCTCACTGAATATATAGCACCGGCAGTATGCTCTCACTGAATATATAGCACCGGCAGTATGCTCTCTCACTGAATATATAGCACCGGCAGTATGCTCTCTCACTGAATATATAGCACTGGCCGGCAGTATGCTCTCTCACTGAATATATAGCACTGGCCGGCAGTATGCTCTCTCACTGAATATATAGCACCGGCCGGCAGTATGCTCTCTCACTGAATATATAGCACTGGCCGGCAGTATGCTCTGTCACTGAATATATAGCACCGGCAGTATGCTCTCTCACTGAATATATAGCACCGGCAGTATGCTCTCTCACTGAATATATAGCACCGGCAGTATGCTCTCTCACTGAATATATAGCACCGGCAGTATGCTCTCTCACTGAATATATAGCACCGGCAGTATGCTCTCTCACTGAATATATAGCACCGGCAGTATGCTCTCTCACTGAATGTATAGCACCGGCAGTATGCTCTCACTGAATGTATAGCACCGGCAGTATGCTCTCTCACTGAATGTATAGCACCGGCAGTATGCTCTCACTGAATATATAGCACCGGCAGTATGCTCTCACTGAATATATAGCACCGGCAGTATGCTCTCTCACTGAATATATAGCACTGGCTGGCAGTATGCTCTCTCACTGAATATATAGCACTGGCTGGCAGTATGCTCTCTCACTGAATATATAGCACCGGCAGTATGCTCTCTCACTGAATATATAGCACCGGCAGTATGCTCTCTCACTGAATATATAGCACCGGCAGTATGCTCTCTCACTGAATATATAGCACCGGCAGTATGCTCTCACTGAATATATAGCACCGGCAGTATGCTCTCTCACTGAATATATAGCACTGGCTGGCAGTATGCTCTCACTGAATATATAGCACTGGCTGGCAGTATGCTCTCTCACTGAATATATTGCACTGGCTGGCAGTATGCTCTCACTGAATATATAGCACTGGCTGGCAGTATGCTCTCACTGAATATATAGCACTGGCTGGCAGTATGCTCTCACTGAATATATAGCACCGGCAGTATGCTCTCTCACTGAATATATAGCACTGGCTGGCAGTATGCTCTCACTGAATATATAGCACTGGCTGGCAGTATGCTCTCTCACTGAATATATAGCACCGGCAGTATGCTCTCACTGAATATATAGCGCCGGCAGTATGCTCTCACTGAATATATAGCACCGGCAGTATGCTCTCTCACTGAATATATAGCCCCGGCAGTATGCTCTCTCACTGAATATATAGCACCGGCAGTATGCTCTCTCATTGAATATATAGCACCGGCAGTATGCTCTCTCACTGAATATATAGCACCGGCAGTATGCTCTCTCACTGAATATATAGCACCGGCAGTATGCTCTCTCACTGAATATATAGCACCGGCAGTATGCTCTCTCACTGAATATATAGCACCGGCAGTATGCTCTCTCACTGAATGTATAGCACCGGCAGTATGCTCTCACTGAATTTATAGCACCGGCAGTATGCTCTCTCACTGAATGTATAGCACCGGCAGTATGCTCTCTCACTGAATATATAGCACCGGCAGTATGCTCTCACTGAATATATAGCACTGGCTGGCAGTATGCTCTCACTGAATATATAGCGCCGGCAGTATGCTCTCACTGAATATATAGCACTGGCTGGCAGTATGCTCTCTCACTGAATATATAGCACCGGCAGTATGCTCTCACTGAATATATAGCGCCGGCAGTATGCTCTCACTGAATATATAGCACCGGCAGTATGCTCTCTCACTGAATATATAGCCCCGGCAGTATGCTCTCTCACTGAATATATAGCACTGGCCGGCAGTATGCTCTCTCACTGAATATATAGCACCGGCAGTATGCTCTCTCACTGAATATATAGCACCGGCAGTATGCTCTCTCACTGAATATATAGCACCGGCAGTATGCTCTCTCACTGA
The DNA here is from genome assembly GCA_009667805.1 of Leptobrachium leishanense. Taxonomy (NCBI): domain Eukaryota; kingdom Metazoa; phylum Chordata; class Amphibia; order Anura; family Megophryidae; genus Leptobrachium; species Leptobrachium leishanense. The sequence continues at coordinate 4,306,340 of CM019070.1, read as the reverse complement.
ATATATAGCACCGGCAGTATGCTCTCTCACTGAATGTATAGCACCGGCAGTATGCTCTCTCACTGAATATATAGCACCGGCAGTATGCTCTCACTGAATATATAGCACCGGCAATATGCTCTCACTGAATATATAGCACCGGCAGTATGCTCTCTCACTGAATATATTGCACCGGCAGTATGCTCTCACTGAATATATAGCACCGGCAGTATGCTCTCTCACTGAATGTATAGCACCGGCAGTATGCTCTCTCACTGAATATATAGCACCGGCAGTATGCTCTCTCACTGAATGTATAGCACCGGCAGTATGCTCTCTCACTGAATGTATAGCACCGGCAGTATGCTCTCTCACTGAATGTATAGCACCGGCAGTATGCTCTCTCACTGAATGTATAGCACGGCAGTATGCTCTCTCACTGAATGTATAGCACCGGCAGTATGCTCTCTCACTGAATATATAGCACCGGCAGTATGCTCTCTCACTGAATGTATAGCACCGGCAGTATGCTCTCTCACTGAATGTATAGCACCGGCAGTATGCTCTCTCTCACTGAATATATTGCACCGGCAGTATGCTCTCACTGAATATATAGCACCGGCAGTATGCTCTCTCACTGAATATATAGCACCGGCAGTATGCTCTCTCACTGAATGTATAGCACCGGCAGTATGCTCTCTCACTGAATGTATAGCACCGGCAGTATGCTCTCTCACTGAATATATAGCACCGGCAGTATGCTCTCTCACTGAATATATAGCACCGGCAGTATGCTCTCACTGAATATATAGCACCGGCAGTATGCTCTCTCACTGAATATATAGCACCGGCAGTATGCTCTCACTGAATATATAGCACCGGCAGTATGCTCTCTCACTGAATGTATAGCACCGGCAGTATGCTCTCTCACTGAATATATAGCACCGGCAGTATGCTCTCACTGAATATATAGCACCGGCAGTATGCTCTCACTGAATATATAGCACCGGCAGTATGCTCTCTTTGTTAAAGGTGTGTTATTGTCGCAGTCGCTCAGTCGCCGCACGTCACATGTCGGGTAAATTATTAAAGCGTCGGGCTGCGCACGCTGTGATTTTTGGGAGTTCCTGGAGGGTCTGCGCGTGGGGCAGTATCAGAGTAAACAGGACTCGCACACTGATAAATCTAAGCCGTGGCGGGGTGGTTTTACGTGGTGAGTGAGTATTTGGGGTGATCTGTGCCCTCATGGCGCAGCTCTACGGCCGTCTCTCAGGATCTTCCACAAAACCCGCGAGGAGGAGCCGAGACACCAGTAAAAGGTGAAGAAGGTGTGTGAGGTGAGACGTGTCAGGATCAGCCTCTCCTGCTCACTTAGACCTCTGTACTGTGCTCTGACGTCTATAATCATGTCGCACGTCAGCACTGGCCTCCAGGGAGTATCTACTAAACGGTGAACTAGGGGACGTATAACCTTTATAAAAAGAACCCGAATGCTCAGGATATGGAGGCAGGAGCTTCCTGGTCTGAATTTAGGACTTTCTTGGTTTTCTTCCCACAATTCTGTAATTAGTAGAAACAAAAAGATTGAAATTCTCACAACAGATTGCAAGCTCTTTGGAACAGACGCAAGAAATCACCATTGTGTCATTCGTGGAGTCTCACCCAAAGCACTTGCAATCTGATTTCTGGTGGATTTGGCTGGGACAGCCGGGGTAGCAGCACACCTGGGCACTTTACCTGTCGGCAGCAGTTCTATTTATGTAAAGGTATTAATGTGCCCGTCTCACAGACTGACGCAGCCACAGGAACATGACAGAGAGGGTAAAGGAAGCAGCAGCAAGTAGATAACCTTACCCCCCTCACCTGCTGGCAGACCTTGAGGGCACTGGGCACTTCATGGAGGCGGGCACGCTGATCTAAAGGAAATCCATGCAGGGACGAGGAGGGCTGAAATAGGTACCCCCTCCTTTCTCTTTGCCAGATCTCCGGGTTTCCTTGTTTATTCTCTCGTACAGGTGGAAATACAATCCCTTCCGCCTTCCTCTCAGAGACAGGGATTGGCCACTGCGTGACATGACATTCTATGGGAGGCAGGTACAGGTAACTCATTATACAGGAGGCAGGTAACTCTTTATACAGGAGGCAGGTAACTCTTTATACAGGAGGCAGGTAACTCATTATACAGGAGGCAGGTAACTCTTTATACAGGAGGCAGGTAACTCTTTATACAGGAGGCAGGTAACTCATTATACAGGAGGCAGGTAACTCTTTATACAGGAGGCAGGTAACTCTTTATACAGGAGGCAGGTAACTCATTATACAGGAGGCAGGTAACTCATTATACAGGAGGCAGGTAACTCATACAGGAGGCAGGTAACTCATTATACAGGAGGCAGGTGCAGGTAACTCATTATACAGGAGGCAGGTAACTCATTATACAGGAGGCAGGTAACTCATACAGGAGGCAGGTAACTCTTTATACAGGAGGCAGGTAACTCATTATACAGGAGGCAGGTAACTCATTATACGGGAGGCAGGTAACTCATTATACAGGAGGCAGGTAACTCTTTATACAGGAGGCAGGTAACTCATTATACAGGAGGCAGGTAACTCATTATACAGGAGGCAGGTAACTCATACAGGAGGCAGGTAACTCATTATACAGGAGGCAGGTGCAGGTAACTCATTATACAGGAGGCAGGTGCAGGTAACTCGTTATACGGGAGGCAGGTACAGGTAACTCATTATACGGGAGGCAGGTAACTCGTTATACGGGAGGCAGGTGCAGGTAACTCGTTATACAGGAGGCAGGTAACTCATTATACAGGAGGCAGGTGCAGGTAACTCATTATACAGGAGGCAGGTGCAGGTAACTCGTTATACAGGAGGCAGGTGCAGGTAACTCGTTATACAGGAGGCAGGTGCAGGTAACTCGTTATACAGGAGGCAGGTGCAGGTAACTCGTATATACACAGGAGGCAGGTGCAGGTAACTCATTATTACAGAGAGGGCAGAGGTCTGCAGGAGTAAACTCAGTTATACAGGCAGGAGGCAGGTGCAGGTAACTCGTTATAACAGGAAGGCAGGTGCAGGTAACTCGTTATACAGGAGGCAGGTGCAGGTAATCATTATACAGGAGGCAGGTGCAGGTAACTCGTTATACATGGAGGCAGGTGCAGGTAACTCGTTATACAGGAGGCAGGTGCAGGTAACTCGTTATACAGGCGAGCGCAGGTAACTCGTTATACATAGGGAGGCAGGTAACTCGTTATAACGAGGAGGCAGGTAACCCTCGTTATACGGGAGGCAGGTGCAGGTAACTCGTTATACGGGCACAGGCAGGTAACTCATTATACAGGAGGCAGGTAACTCATTATAGTGGAGGCAGGTAACTCGTTATACGGGACGCAGGTAACCATACATCGTTAATACAGGACGCAGGTAACTCGTTATAACGGGAGGCCGGTAACTCATGGGAGGCAGGTAACTCATTATGGGAGGCAGGTAACTCATTATATAAGGAGGCAGCAGTACAGGTAAAAGGCATTATACGGGAGGCAGGTAACTCTACAGGAGGCAGGTAACTCTACAGGAGGCAGGTAACTCCTATACAGGAGGCAGGTAATTCATTATACGGGAGGCAGGTAACTCCTTATACGGGAGGCGCACGGCAGTAACTCATTATACGGGAGGCAGGTAACTCATTATACAGGAGGCAGGTAACTCATTGTACAGGAGGCAGGTAACTCGTTGTACAGGAGGCAGAGGTAACTCATTATGGTACAGGAGGCAGGTAACTCATTATACAGGACAGGGCAGGTAACTCGTTATACAGGAGGCAGGTAACTCATTAATACAGGAGGCAGGTAACTCATAACAGGAGGCAGGTGCAGGTAACTCATTATACAGGACGCAAGGTAACTCGTTAATACAGACGCAGGTAACTCATTATACAGGAGGCAGGTGCAGGTAACTCATTATACAGGAGGCAGGTGCAGGTAACTCATTATACAGGAGGCAGGTGCAGGTAACTCGTTATACAGGAGGCAGGTAATTCCTTATACGGAGGCAGGTAACTCGTTATACATAGGCAGGTAGGCAGGTAACTCGTTATACGGGAGGCAGGTGCAGGTAATCGTTATACGGGAGGCAGGTAATAACTCGTTATAAAGATCCAGGGAGGGAACACGTTAGCGTACTCGCTTAGCTCGTTAACGGGAGAAAAACAAGGTAACTCCTTATAACAGGAGGCAGGTGCAGGTAACTCATTATACAGGAGGCAGGTGTCAGGTACACTCATTATACAGGAGGCAGGTGCCACGGTAACTCAGGACAGGTATACAGGAAGGGCAGGTGCAGGTAACTCATTATACAGGAGGCAGGTGCAGGTAACTCATTATACAGGAGGCAGGTGCAGGTAACTCATTATATCCAGGAGGCAGGTGCAGGTAACTCGTTTATAACCAGGAGGCAGGTGCAGGTAACTCATTATACAGAGAGGCAGGTGCAGGTAAAGATCGTATCATCTACGGGATTCAGGTGGGCAGGTACAATTGTAACTCGTTATACACAGGAGGCAGGTAACTCTTATACGGGAGGCAGGTAACTCATTATACGGGAGGCAGGTAACTCGTTATACAGGAGGCAGGTAACTCCTTTACAGGAGGCAGGTGCAGGTAACTCGTTATACAGGAGGCAGGTGCAGGTAACTCGTTATACAGGAGGCAGGTGCAGGTAACTCGTTATACAGGAGGCAGGTGCAGGTAACTCGTTATACGGGCAGGGGTACAGGTAACTCATTATACGGGAGGCAGGTAACTCGTTATACGGGAGGCAGGTAACTCGTTATACAGGAGGCAGGTGCAGGTAACTCGTTATACAGGAGGCAGGTGCAGGTAACTCATTATACAGGAGGCAGGTAACTCATTATACAGGAGGCAGGTGCAGGTAACTCGTTATACAGGAGGCAGGTGCAGGTAACTCGTTATACAGGAGGCAGGTGCAGGTAACTCGTTATACAGGAGGCAGGTGCAGGTAACTCGTTATACAGGAGGCAGGTGCAGGTAACTCGTTATACAGGAGGCAGGTAACTCATTATACAGGAGGCAGGTGCAGGTAACTCATTATACAGGAGGCAGGTGCAGGTAACTCGTTATACAGGAGGCAGGTGCAGGTAACTCGTTATACAGGAGGCAGGTACAGGTAACTCATTATACAGGAGGCAGGTGCAGGTAACTCGTTATACTGGAGGCAGGTGCAGGTAACTCGTTATACAGGAGGCAGGTGCAGGTAACTCGTTATACGGGAGGCAGGTAACTCGTTATACGGGAGGCAGGTAACTCGTTATACGGGAGGCAGGTAACTCGTTATACGGGAGGCAGGTAACTCGTTATACGGGAGGCAGGTGCAGGTAACTCGTTATACGGGAGGCAGGTAACTCATTATACAGGAGGCAGGTAACTCATTATAGTGGAGGCAGGTAACTCGTTATACGGGACGCAGGTAACTCGTTATACGGGACGCAGGTAACTCGTTATACGGGAGGCCGGTAACTCGTTATACGGGAGGCAGGTAACTCATGGGAGGCAGGTAACTCATGGGAGGCAGGTAACTCATTATATAGGAGGCAGGTACAGGTAACGCATTATACGGGAGGCAGGTAACTCCTACAGGAGGCAGGTAACTCCTACAGGAGGCAGGTAACTCCTACAGGAGGCAGGTAATTCATTATACGGGAGGCAGGTAACTCCTTATACGGGAGGCAGGTAACTCATTATACGGGAGGCAGGTAACTCATTATACAGGAGGCAGGTAACTCATTGTACAGGAGGCAGGTAACTCATTGTACAGGAGGCAGGTAACTCATTGTACAGGAGGCAGGTAACTCATTGTACAGGAGGCAGGTAACTCATTGTACAGGAGGCAGGTAACTCATTATACAGGAGGCAGGTAACTCATACGGGAGGCAGGTACAGGTAACTCATTATACAGGACGCAGGTAACTCATTATACAGGACGCAGGTAACTCATTATACAGGAGGCAGGTGCAGGTAACTCATTATACAGGAGGCAGGTGCAGGTAACTCATTATACAGGAGGCAGGTGCAGGTAACTCGTTATACAGGAGGCAGGTAATTCCTTATACGGGAGGCAGGTAACTCGTTATACGGGAGGCAGGTAACTCGTTATACGGGAGGCAGGTAACTCGTTATACGGGAGGCAGGTAACTCCTTATACGGGAGGCAGGTAACTCCTTATACGGGAGGCAGGTGCAGGTAACTCATTATACAGGAGGCAGGTGCAGGTAACTCATTATACAGGAGGCAGGTGCAGGTAACTCATTATACAGGAGGCAGGTGCAGGTAACTCATTATACAGGAGGCAGGTGCAGGTAACTCATTATACAGGAGGCAGGTGCAGGTAACTCATTATACAGGAGGCAGGTGCAGGTAACTCGTTATACAGGAGGCAGGTGCAGGTAACTCATTATACAGGAGGCAGGTGCAGGTAACTCGTTATACAGGAGGCAGGTGCAGGTAACTCGTTATACGGGAGGCAGGTAACTCGTTATACGGGAGGCAGGTAACTCGTTATACGGGAGGCAGGTAACTCGTTATACGGGAGGCAGGTAACTCCTTATACAGGAGGCAGGTGCAGGTAACTCATTATACAGGAGGCAGGTGCAGGTAACTCATTATACAGGAGGCAGGTGCAGGTAACTCATTATACAGGAGGCAGGTGCAGGTAACTCGTTATACGGGAGGCAGGTAACTCGTTATACGGGACGCAGGTAACTCGTTATACGGGAGGCCGGTAACTCGTTATACGGGAGGCAGGTAACTCATGGGAGGCAGGTAACTCATGGGAGGCAGGTAACTCATTATATAGGAGGCAGGTACAGGTAACGCATTATACGGGAGGCAGGTAACTCCTACAGGAGGCAGGTAACTCCTACAGGAGGCAGGTAATTCATTATACGGGAGGCAGGTAATTCATTATACGGGAGGCAGGTAACTCATTATACGGGAGGCAGGTAACTCATTATACAGGAGGCAGGTAACTCCTACAGGAGGCAGGTAACTCCTACAGGAGGCAGGTAATTCATTATACAGGAGGCAGGTAACTCATTATACGGGAGGCAGGTAACTCATTATACGGGAGGCAGGTAATTCATTATACAGGAGGCAGGTAACTCATTGTACAGGAGGCAGGTAACTCATTGTACAGGAGGCAGGTAACTCATTGTACAGGAGGCAGGTAACTCATTGTACAGGAGGCAGGTAACTCATTGTACAGGAGGCAGGTAACTCATTGTACGGGACGCAGGTAACTCATTATACGGGAGGCAGGTAACTCATTATACGGGAGGCAGGTAACTCATTATGCGGAAGGCAGGTAACTCATTATACGGGAGGCAGGTAACTCATTATACAGGAGGCAGGTGCAGGTAACTCATTATACAGGAGGCAGGTGCAGGTAACTCATTGTACAGGTAACTCATTATACAGGAGGCAGGTGCAGGTAACTCGTTATACAGGAGGCAGGTGCAGGTAACTCGTTATACAGGAGGCAGGAGGCAGGTAACTCGTTATACAGGAGGCAGGTAATTCCTTATACGGGAGGCAGGTAACTCGTTATACGGGACGCAGGTAACTCGTTATACGGGAGGCCGGTAACTCGTTATACGGGAGGCAGGTAACTCATGGGAGGCAGGTAACTCATGGGAGGCAGGTAACTCATGGGAGTCAGGTAACTCATTATATAGGAGGCAGGTACAGGTAACGCATTATACGGGAGGCAGGTAACTCCTATAGGAGGCAGGTAACTCCTACAGGAGGCAGGTAATTCATTATACGGGAGGCAGGTAACTCGTTATACGGGAGGCAGGTAACTCGTTATACGGGAGGCAGGTAACTCGTTATACGGGAGGCAGGTAACTCGTTATACGGGAGGCAGGTACAGGTAACTCATTATACAGGAGGCAGGTGTAGGTAACTCATTATACAGGAGGCAGGTGCAGGTAACTCATTATACAGGAGGCAGGTGCAGGTAACTCGTTATACAGGAGGCAGGTGCAGGTAACTCGTTATACGGGAGGCAGGTAACTCGTTATACGGGAGGCTGGTAACTCGTTATACGGGAGGCAGGTAACTCGTTATACGGGAGGCAGGTACAGGTAACTCATTATACAGGAGGCAGGTGCAGGTAACTCATTATACAGGAGGCAGGTGCAGGTAACTCATTATACAGGAGGCAGGTGCAGGTAACTCATTATACAGGAGGCAGGTGCAGGTAACTCGTTATACAGGAGGCAGGTGCAGGTAACTCGTTATACAGGAGGCAGGTACAGGTAACTCGTTATACAGGAGGCAGGTGCAGGTAACTCGTTATACAGGAGGCAGGTGCAGGTAACTCGTTATACAGGAGGCAGGTGCAGGTAACTCGTTATACGGGAGGCAGGTGCAGGTAACTCGTTATACGGGAGGCAGGTAACTCGTTATACGGGAGGCAGGTAACTCGTTATACGGGAGGCAGGTAACTCGTTATACGGGAGGCAGGTGCAGGTAACTCGTTATACGGGAGGCAGGTAACTCGTTATACGGGAGGCAGGTAAGTCGTTATACGGGAGGCAGGTGCAGGTAACTCGTTATACGGGAGGCAGGTAACTCATTATACAGGAGGCAGGTAACTCGTTATACGGGAGGCAGGTAACTCATTATAGCGGAGGCAGGTAACTCGTTATACGGGACGCAGGTAACTCATTATACAGGAGGCAGGAAACTCATTATAGCGGAGGCAGGTAACTCGTTATACGGGACGCAGGTAACTCGTTATACGGGAGGCCGGTAACTCGTTATACGGGAGGCAGGTAACTCATGGGAGGCAGGTAACTCATGGGAGGCAGGTAACTCATGGGAGGCAGGTAACTCATTATATAGGAGGCAGGTACAGGTAACGCATTATACGGGAGGCAGGTAACTCCTACAGGAGGCAGGTAACTCCTACAGGAGGCAGGTAATTCATTATACGGGAGGCAGGTAACTCATTATACAGGAGGCAGGTAACTCCTACAGGAGGCAGGTAACTCCTACAGGAGGCAGGTAATTCATTATACGGGAGGCAGGTAACTCATTATACAGGAGGCAGGTAACTCATTATACGGGAGGCAGGTAACTCATTATACGGGAGGCAGGTAACTCATTGTACAGGAGGCAGGTAACTCATTGTACAGGAGGCAGGTAACTCATTGTACAGGAGGCAGGTAACTCATTGTACGGGAGGCAGGTAACTCATACGGGAGGCAGGTACAGGTAACTCATTATACAGGACGCAGGTAACTCATTATACGGGACGCAGGTAACTCATTATACGGGAGGCAGGTAACTCATTATACGGGAGGCAGGTAACTCATTATACGGGAGGCAGGTAATTCATTATACAGGAGGCAGGTAACTCATTGTACAGGAGGCAGGTAACTCATTGTACAGGAGGCAGGTAACTCATTGTACAGGAGGCTGGTAACTCATTGTACGGGAGGCAGGTAACTCGTTATACGGGAGGCAGGTAACTCGTTATACGGGAGGCAGGTAACTCGTTATACGGGAGGCAGGTACAGGTAACTCATTATACAGGAGGCAGGTGCAGGTAACTCATTATACAGGAGGCAGGTGCAGGTAACTCATTATACAGGAGGCAGGTGCAGGTAACTCGTTATACGGGAGGCAGGTAACTCGTTATACGGGAGGCAGGTAACTCGTTATACGGGAGGCAGGTACAGGTAACTCATTATAGAGGAGGCAGGTGCAGGTAACTCATTATACAGGAGGCAGGTGCAGGTAACTCATTATACAGGAGGCAGGTGCAGGTAACTCATTATACAGGAGGCAGGTGCAGGTAACTCGTTATACAGGAGGCAGGTGCAGGTAACTCGTTATACAGGAGGCAGGTGCAGGTAACTCGTTATACGGGAGGCAGGTAACTCGTTATATGGGAGGCAGGTAACTCGTTATACGGGAGGCAGGTAACTCGTTATACGGGAGGCAGGTAACTCGTTATACGGGAGGCAGGTAAGTCGTTATACGGGAGGCAGGTAAGTCGTTATACGGGAGGCAGGTGCAGGTAACTCGTTATACGGGAGGCAGGTAACTCATTATACAGGAGGCAGGTAACTCCTACAGGAGGCAGGTAACTCCTACAGGAGGCAGGTAATTCATTATACAGGAGGCAGGTAACTCCTACAGGAGGCAGGTAATTCATTATACAGGAGGCAGGTAACTCATTATACAGGAGGCAGGTAACTCATTGTACAGGAGGCAGGTAACTCATTGTACAGGAGGCAGGTAACTCATTGTACAGGAGGCAGGTAACTCATTGTACAGGAGGCAGGTAACTCATTGTACAGGAGGCAGGTAACTCATTGTACAGGAGGCAGGTAACTCATTGTACAGGAGGCAGGTAACTCATTATACAGGAGGCAGGTAACTCATACGGGAGGCAGGTACAGGTAACTCATTATACAGGATGCAGGTAACTCATTATACAGGACGCAGGTAACTCATTATACAGGACGCAGGTAACTCATTATACGGGAGGCAGGTAACTCATTATACGGGAGGCAGGTAACTCATTATACGGGAGGCAGGTAACTCATTATACGGGAGGCAGGTAACTCATACAGGAGGCAGAAGGCAGGTAATTCATCATACAGGAGGCGGATAATTCATGTGGGAGGCAGGTAACTCATGTGGGAGGCAGGTAACTCATGTGGGAGGCAGGTAACTCATGTGGGAGGCAGGTAACTCATGTGGGAGGCAGGTAACTCATGTGGGAGGCAGGTAACTCATTATACGGGAGGCAGGTACAGGTAACGTATTATACAGGAGGCAGGTAACTCATTATACAGGAGGCAGGTACAGGTAACGCATTATACGGGAGGCAGGTAACTCATTGTACGGGAGGCAGGTAACTCATTGTACGGGAGGCAGGTAACTCATTGTACGGGAGGCAGGTAACTCATTGTACGGGAGGCAGGTAACTCATTGTACGAGAGGCAGGTAACTCATTGTACGAGAGGCAGGTAACTCATTGTACGGGAGGCAGGTAACTCATTGTACGGGAGGCAGGTAACTCATTGTACGGGAGGCAGGTAACTCATTGTACGGGAGGCAGGTAACTCATTGTACGGGAGGCAGGTAACTCATTGTACGGGAGGTAGGTAACTCATTGTACGGGAGGCAGGTAACTCATTATACAGGAGGCAGGTACAGGTAACGCATTATATGGGAGGCAGGTAACTCATGGGAGGCAGGTACAGGTAACTCATTATACGGGAGGCAGGTAACTCCTTATACGGGAGGCAGGCAACTCCTTATACGGGAGGCAGGTAACTCCTTATACGGGAGGCAGGTAACTCCTTATACGGGAGGCAGGTAAATCCTTATACGGGAGGCAGGTAACTCCTTATATGGGAGGCAGTTAACTCCTTATATGGGAGGCAGGTAACTCCTTATATGGGAGGCAGGTAACTCCTTATATGGGAGGCAGGTAACTCCTTATATGGGAGGCAGGTAACTCCTTATATGGGAGGCAGGTAACTTCTTATATGGGAGGCAGGTAACTCCTTATATGGGAGGCAGGTAACTCCTTATACGGGAGGCAGGTAACTCCTTATACGGGAGGCAGGTAACTCATGGGAGGCAGGTAACTCATGGGAGGCAGGTAACTCATGGGAGGCAGGTAACTCATGGGAGGCAGGTAACTCATTATACAGGAGGCAGGTACAGGTAACGCATTATACGGGAGGCAGGTAACTCTTTATACAGGAGGCAGGTGCAGGTAACTCATTATACGGGAGGCAGGTGCAGGTAACTCATTATACGGGAGGCAGGTGCAGGTAACTCATTATACGGGAGGCAGGTGCAGGTAACTCATTATACGGGAGGCAGGTGCAGGTAACTCATTATACGGGAGGCAGGTGCAGGTAACTCATTATACGGGAGGCAGGTACAGGTAACGCATTATACGGGAGGCCGGTAACTCTTTATACAGGAGGCAAGTAACTCTTTATACAGGAGGCAGGTAACTCTTTATACAGGAGGCAGGTACAGGTAACTCATTATACGGGAGGCAGGTAACTCGTTATACAGGGGGCAGGTAACTCATTATACGGGAGGCTGGTACAGGTAACTCATTGTACAGGAGGCAGGTCAGTCATTATAAGGGAGGCAGGTCACTCGTTATAAGGGAGGCAGGTCACTCGTTATAAGGGAGGCAGGTCACTCGTTATAAGGGAGGCAGGTCACTCGTTATAAGGGAGGCAGGTCACTCGTTATAAGGGAGGCAGGTCACTCAATATACAGGAGGCAGTGTTCTGTTTCTCCACCAAAGCACTGAGAATGTGATCTCTTAACTTACAGTTGTGATGAGATGGCGATAACTCCCAGTCTAGATGAATTACAGACAGTGACTTAATCTAGATGACACCTTGAAGATCTGTTGAAGTTTTATTCCAAAACTGTAGAAAATCCACAACAATATACATCGGATAGGTCAAAAAATCATAATGAATCTGAGTCCATAAGGCTTGCAAAGGATTACTGGGAAGAGAACAAGGATGGAGCTATCTGGACAGGAAATCCCTGCACCATGAGGAGGGGAGGAGAGAAACCCAGGGGTAGATAAGACATGTGCAATTCTTAAAGGCATATCACAAGTCATGTGAAACATGACACTCCCCGTCTAAATCTATATGATTTCTATAATTCAATAACTTTAGTCAAAGTTCAAAAACAAGTAAACCAAGATGCTTTTCCAGGAACATCTGAAAAACAAGAAGGTAGGGAAGAACAAGAGAAAATAATGCAACATTAACAATTCTTGCAGATCTTGATCTTGATGGTCCAGGCTGTGAGAAGAACAGTCAGTGATTCCATCTTCAGAGGGGAAGGCAGCAACATGCACCAATCCTTCTTACCTCCCTTTGAGTCAAATTGATGACTTGTGAGGCGTGGCTTCCTCTTTGGGCAGAAGAAGTACTAGTTCCTTTATAGGCCTGAAGTATAAATTTGGAGAATCTTCTTTCATTACTTTAACTTCTACTTTCCGTACTTTTCCATCATTACTTGGCATAGTTTTTGTAATAAGACCCATAGGCCAATGGTTGCGATGAGAATCTGTCTCTTTCAAGAGTACTAGGTCTCCCACTTGTAGGTTGGGTTTGCTAGTTTGCCATTTGCTGCGACCTTGAAGGTTGGAAAGGTACTCCATCTTCCAATGGCCCCAAAATGCATTAGCCAGCTGTTGAACTCGTTTCCATTGATGCTTGTAAACATTAGGGCAATCAAGTTCTTCTGTGGGTATGGTGGCTATCCAAATTTTTTGGGTAAGAAGAGTGGCTGGAGTGAGCAATACTGGAGACTCTGGATCTGAAGACACAGGGACCAGTGGCCTTGCATTAATTATAGCAGACACCTCTGCAAGAAGGGTGACTAAGATTTCATGGGTAAGTTGGAAAGTTCTCTGGTCTAGTAGCATAGAGTCCAGGATTTTCCTTGCAACTCCAATCATGCGTTCCCAAGAGCCTCCCATGAGAGAGGAGTGAGGTGGGTTAAATTCCCATTTACATTTGCTGTCATTCAAGAAGTTCAGTATTTTTTCTGCTCCTGTAAAATTAGTTCCACAGTCAGATCTAAGTAACTTTACAGGTCCTCGTACAGGTACAGAAACAAATCTTCTGAAGGCATTGATGAAACAGGAAGAATCCATTGATTCAATCACTTCTATGTGTACTGCGCGAATGCTCAAGCAAGTGAACAGCGCAGCCCATCGCTTATTGTTGGCAATTCTGCCACGAGTTTTGCGTGTAACAACAGTCCAGGGGCCAAATATGTCCATACCAACATTCGTAAACGGTGGATCAGTACTTAATCGATCAGCTGGTAGTTCTGCCATCTGTTGTTGTAGGTGCTTTCCTCTTAGTTTTTGACACATTTGTGGAGTATGGACGATATACACCTTTTCATCCTGACGATCCAGAAACCTGCAGATCTTACTGCTCCCTCTGTAAAGTGACGACCTTGGTGCTGAACCTGCTCATGGTAATGCCTAACTAACAGAGCAGTGATGTGATGACGTCCTGGAATAATGAGGGGATTTTCCTCTTCACTGAACGATTTGGACCTTTCAATGCGACCACCGACTCGAAGTAGCTTGTTTTGATCAATTACTGGATTCAATTTGTACAAAGGGCTATCCTTAGATAGGTTAAGTCCTTTTGCTATGACAGCAATCTCTTGTGAGTAGACTTCATGTTGGACACATTGGATGAGAAACCTTTCTGCTTGAGAGACCTCCTGAATTGTGGGGGGGCCTTTACAGATGTGACATTCTTTGTCCGTGTCAGAGCTCTTTGTAAATTGATGAGCAATGTGAATAAGACGTGCAATTCCTGAAGGCTTCTTCCTGAAGGCGCTTCACTGTTTCTTTCTTTCAATGGATGTACAAGAGACTGCGGGGAATCTCATGTAGGGAAGGCTCAAGGAAGACACCAGGCGAAGCTGTATGTACAGGTTGAACTAACTTTTACTGAGAACTTCACATGTATTTATCAACAGTCAAAGACAAGACAATGGGATCCCTGCCCGCCCCCCCATGGGTCTCATTGGCCCTTTCTCGAGTTGGGGACATTGGTCCCGATTCAGATTGGTCGCCCCTGAATCGAGGTGGTGCCGATTCGTAACCGGACGTTCCGAATCGGCCATTTTACGATTCGGACACTTTTCGATTCGACCACCTTTCGACCGGATCCAGCTCGGCCCCCATTTTGAGCCTGGAATCCCTTTGTTCTCTCCAGACCCATGAGGGGATGGGCAATGGCGACGGCCAGAATCAACAAGGGGTGTCTTACATACTTTACACGGTTATACATACAGGGAACACTTTTATTACATCACGCAATAACAACCACATCTAATAAAGAAATCAAGGTGTTCCTATGGTGCAACGGCACTTAAGAAAGAGTCCACAGTAACCCCAACGCCATTGAAACTGTCCCTGGCTGAGAGTCCTGGGCTTTGCTGCCGAGCCTCTTGGGTCATTCCGTGACAGGTTACCTTTCTCAAGCAATTCGGATCTCTTTGGATAACCCTGATAGAATTATACAGCACTCTCTCAAGTTCTGGCTGAGGGTTGTGAGAAGGAAAGCTGCTGCGGATCAGCTTGGCTGAAGGGACGGACCCTGTAACAGGTTTGGTTTTGGTCCACAAGCCAGAGACCAGTAAACCCCGGCTGCTGTTACACACGACCCAGACAAATTCTATATGATATTTTTCAGCAGACTGGGCAGATTCAGAATATATCATTATTATATGTATACGTCATGTCCTGTCACAATGCTAGAACAAATTTTTTTAAAAATGGGAATTTCAATCCTGTAGTTTATAAAGCGATTTTTTTTCACATTTTATTATCCGAGCCTTTGCGGTTATAGATATTTTTGGGGAACTCTTGTTACAATAATGGGTTTCCATTTCTATTTTTTTTTATTTTTCATATAAAATACGTGATTTTTAAGTGCCCTGCGCCTCATTGTACAGTTAGCCACACAGGGCTCGCAATACACCGTATGAAGGCAGAGGCTGGAGCTGGCGAGGAATGAGTGATTTATCACTGACCTCCTTCACTAGCTGTGCTGTATCCGCTCTGGAGCAGAATTACGCTGATGACAACACGGGGGTTAATGTGAGACAGCGTCACTTCACAGCCAGGCAGCCTTTAAAGAAAAAAAACTAAATAAATATATAGAACTAAGATTCCTATAATCCCAGAGTAATGAGGTGCAGTGAGTAATGAGGTGCAGGGAGTAATGAGGTGCACTGAGTGATGAGGTGCAGTGAGTGATGAGGTGCAGCCAGTAATGCGGTGCAGTCAGTAATGAGGTGGTGAGTAATGAGGTGCAGTCAGTAATGAGGTGCAGTCAGTGATGAGGTGCAGTCAGTGATGAGGTGCAGTCAGTAATGCGGTGCAGTCAGTAATGAGGTGGTGAGTAATGAGGTGCAGTCAGTAATGCGGTGCAGTCAGTAATGAGGTGCAGTCAGTAATGAGGTGCAGTCAGTAATGAGGTGCAGGGAGTAATGAGGTGCAGTGAGTGATGAGGTGCAGTGAGTGATGAGGTGCAGTCAGTAATGCGGTGCAGTCAGTAATGAGGTGGTGAGTAATGAGGTGCAGTCAGTAATGAGGTGCAGTCAGTAATGAGGTGGTGAGTAATGAGGTGCAGTCAGTAATGAGGTGCAGTGAGTGATGAGGTGCAGTCAGTAATGAGGTGGTGAGTAATGAGGTGCAGTCAGTAATGAGGTACAGTGAGTGATGAGGTGCATTCAGTAATAAGGTGCAGTGAGTAATGAGGTGCAGTGAGTAATGAGGTGCAGTCAGTAATGAGGTGCAGTGAGTGATGAGGTGCATTCAGTAATAAGGTGCAGTGAGTAATGAGGTGCAGTCAGTAATGAGGTGCAGTGAGTAATGAGGTGCAGTCAGTAATGAGGTGCAGTGAGTGATGAGGTGCAGTCAGTAATGAGGTGCAGTCAGTAATGAGGTGCAGTCAGTAATGAGGTGCAGTCAGTAATGAGGTGCAGTGATGCCTTTCTGTTATAATAACCTGATACAGAAATTCAATAATTTATTTGCCGCAATTTGGCGGTTTTTGCCGACGTCCGATGAACTGCTTCAGGGATTCCAATTCCGCATATTACGGTGACCATTCGCTAAATGGGGAATTCACCATATTTTACGTTTAAATTGATTCCCCGAAATGTGACAAAAAGCAAAGGATCTAAAGGTGAATAGAACCTGTAGTTTGAACTTTCATAATAACCCCTAAAATGCCATAAAACCAGGGAAATAAAATAAAAATATAAACATTGTGGCATGTAGCCTACCCATTAACCCCTAAAATGCCAGTTATCAAGAGAAAATGTGAAACAAACATTGTGTATTAACCCCTAAAATGCCATTAATCAAGGGAAAACCTGAAATGAATAGACAGTGAGGCATGTAGCCTACCTATTAACCCCTAAAATGCCAGTAATCGAGTGAAAACATGAAATGCATACACTGTGAGACACGTAGCCTACCCATTAACCCCTAAAATGCCATTAATGCAGTAAATGAAAAATAAAATGTATACTGCGAGGAATGAAGTCTGCCCATTAACCCTTAATATAGAACTAAACCAAGGTAAAAATGAAAGTAATACACAATGTAATATATAGTCTGACCATTAACCCTTTCACTGCTGAGCCATTTCCACACTGTGAAAAAAAATGATTGTTTTTATTTTATTATTTATGGTTTTGTCTTTACACTGAATATGGTCATGTTATGTATCATTGAAAGGGACAGACTCTGCTCTTTCCAAGGACACCTAGATCGACCATGTACGAAGCACGGTTCCAGATATACATCGGTCTGAATATGTGGGGGAAGCTGGATGCTGAATCCTGGTGGGGGGCACATGGAGGGGGGCAAGGAACAACCTAGGGGGCAATTACCCCCTGGCCCCCCCTTAGAGACGCCTATGCATACAACTCCATGGAGTCGGCCTTCAACCAATCCCTGTAATATCTTCTCCTTCAGCCAGTCTGGATCCGCTTCCTCTTTTCTTGCTGCTCCAGATAAGTTGTGGTTTTTCTATGATCATATTTGGTTTTATATTCTTATATATACTGTTTCCCATTACTTACTTCTTTCTCGGTAATCACGGCTATAACCATGGCGATCGTCATGGATGTCTGGGTGCTTCTTTGCGGCTCTTTGCTAGCAGTAGCACTTGGATACCTTTATTTCCTCTCTAATACTTTGTGGTTGCTTACACTCCTCGGGCGTGTGTTGTTTTTTTTTACAAACTGTGCTTTGCCCCTCGGAGCCGTTTATTACGGCTTGTGGAGAAGCAGGTACTGCGGGCACAGCAACGTGGGTTTTCTAAGCGTTTTTTATTTGCAGCAGCAAAGGGGTTTTCCACAAACAGAGAAAATAAACAACAAAAAAAAGAAATCCTATTCCCTATTGGGAGGCTAACTGACAACAGACAAACCTGTCTACTCCTGGGCCCACTAAACGGGTT
Source organism: Leptobrachium leishanense (assembly GCA_009667805.1). Taxonomy (NCBI): domain Eukaryota; kingdom Metazoa; phylum Chordata; class Amphibia; order Anura; family Megophryidae; genus Leptobrachium; species Leptobrachium leishanense. Next base: position 4,288,246 of record CM019070.1, on the reverse strand, counting down.
CCCCCAGTAAAACAAAACACACTTTCCAATATAACAGAATCCTTACTTTTTCACCACAGTCTCCAACTCCTTCCTCCTTCTGTCTCCAAACCCCTCAATGAACTGGAAGGAACTGAGACTTCTTATAGGGAAGGGTGGGGCAGCTGTGGTGAATGAGCAATCACTCAGTTAACCCTGAACTGGGAAGGTGGCTACTTCCAGCCTTCTACTCAGGTACCGGCCCTCACATAGCCTGCCCCGAGTGAACCCGTCACACATCCCCCTCCCCAGCGCAACACCAGGGTGAGAAGCGACCACAGCGGAGAGCCCATGGGCCCGAGACAGCGCATCGGCGTTGCCGTGGAGAAGGCCCGCCCTGTGCTGCACCACAAAGTTGAAGGGCTGCAAGGAGAGGAACCACCGAAGGATCCGGGAATTGCGGTCCGGTTACTGTGCATCCACCTCAGAGGGGCGTGGTCGGTGACCAGGGTAAACTGCCTGCCCAGTAAATAGTACCGTAGCATCTCTGTGGCCCATTTAATCGCTAGACACTCCTTCTCGATCACGGCATAGCGTTGTTCCCGGGGCAGCAGTTTCCTGCTCAGGTAAAATACCGGATGCTCCTCACCATCCACATACTGCGAGAGCACAGCCCCCAAACCAACCTCTGAGGCATCCGTCTGCAGGAAGAACTCCGTCCCGAAGTCCGGTGCCACGAGGATGGGCCGGTCACATAACGCAGAGCGCAGATCGCCAAAGGCCTCCTCAGCCTTACCGTCCCATCTCACCATATCGGGGCCTTTGCCTTTAATAAGGTCGGTTAGCGGCGCCGCCCTAGTCGCAAAATGGGGTATGAATCGGCGGTAGTAGCCGACAATCCCTAGGAAGGCCCTCACCTGTTTTTTTCTAAGAGGTTGAGGCCAATTCCGTATTGCCTCCACCTTATGGACTTGGGGTTTCACCGATCCCCTCCCAACCACATAGCCCAAGTACTTAGCCTCCGCCAGCCCAATAAAACACTTGGGGGGTTGGCTGTTAGACCGGACCTTCTGAACGTGTCGAGCACAGCCTCAACCTTCGGCAGATGGGACTCCCAATCCGTGCTATGGATGACGACGTCATCCAGGTATGCCTCAGCGTACTGGACGTGAGGCCTGAGCAGCTTGTCCATGAGCCGCTGGAAGGTGGCTGGGGCTCCATGAAGGCCAAAGGGCATAATTCTGTAATGAAATAACCCGTCTGGGGTGGCAAAGGCGGTTTTCTCCTGGCCCTTCCGGTTAGGGGTATCTGCCAATACCCTTTCGTCAGATCAAGAGTCGAGAGGTATCTGGCCTTTGCCAATCTCTCCACCAGCTCATCCACACGGGGCATGGGATAGGCATCGAACTTGCTGATTTCATTCAACTTCCTGAAGTCGTTACAAAATCTGGTAGAGCCGTCTGGCTTTGGCACCAAAACGATGGGGCTGAACCAATTACTGTGGGATGGCTCAATGACCCCAAGCTCTAGCATTTTCTTGACTTCTAGTCTGACTGCCTCTCTTTTGGCTTCCGGTATCCGGTAGGGTTTCAGTCTGATCGCTACACCGGGTTCGGTCACAATGTCGTGGAACACGTCATGTGTTCTACCCGGTACCGGTGAGAACACATCCCTATTCCTCTCGACCATTCGGTTGACTTCCTCTACCTGGCAAGGAGTCAGCTCAGGGGAAATAGCCATCCCCGGCTCTGGGGCCTGAGGACCGGACTGGGCATGGCCGGTCTGGGACACGCAGGCCTCTCTGTCTTGCCATGGCTTCAGGAGATTGACATGGTAGATCTGCTCCTTCTTCCGGCGGTCAGGCTGCCTAATCCTGTAGTTAACAGGGCCTGTCTGTTCCAGGACCTCATATGGTCCTTGCCAATGAGCCAGAAGTTTGCTTTCTGCAGTCGGGACCAGTATCATCACCCTGTCCCCTTGCGAGAACCGTCTTGCGGTGGCCTTCTGGTTATAGATATGGGATTGGGTCTCCTGTGCCCTTTCCATATGCTGGCGTACCAGGGGGATAACCCGAGCCATCCGCTCGCGTATGCCTACAACATATTGTATCGGGTTGGTTCCGGTCACTCCCTGCCCCTCCAGGTTTCCCTGAGTATATCCAGCAGACCACGTGGGTGCCTGCCATATAGGAGTTCGAACGGAGAGAAGCGGGTCGAGCTCTGGGGAATCTCACGTATAGCAAACAACAAGTACGGCAATAACATGTCCCAGTCCTTTCCTTCCCTGTTAACAACCTTCCTCAGCATCCCCTTTAGGGTGCGGTTGAACCGCTCGACAAGCCCATCCGTCTGCGGGTGATACACGGAGGTCTTTAGCGCCTGTATCTTTAACAAGTGACACAGCTCTTTCATCAGACGGGAAACAAAAGGAGTACCCTGATCGGTCAGGATCTCTTTCGGGATGCCCACTCGTGCGAATACCTGAACCAACTCTCGGGCAATGTTCCTTGCATTTGCTTTGCGCAAGGGAACGGCTTCAGGATACCGAGTGGCATAATCCAGGATCACCAATATGTACTGGTGTCCACGTGCGGATTTTTCTAACGGACCCACAATGTCCATTGCGATCCTTTCAAAGGGGACATCAATGACCGGGAGGGGTATGAGAGGGGCTCTCAAGTGTGGCTTAGGAGATGCCAACTGACATTCGGGGCATGAGGCACAGTACCGTTTCACCGCCTCATAAACCCCGGCCAGAAGAACCTGCGCAGGACCCGCTCCTGGGTCTTCTCAACCCCTAAGTGCCCTCCTAGCACATGGGAATGAGCGAAGTCGAGTACCTTTCTGGTCTGAGAGGACGGAACCACCAACTGTTCAATTTCCTGACCTCCCTCCATGATGACCCGGTACAACAGATCACTCTTCAAAATAAAGTACGGATAACTCTTTATTGCCCCTTCCACCGGCACCCCGTTCACCTCAATCACCCTGCTTCTCGCAGTCTGTAACAAAGGATCACTAGCTTGGTCGTTCCCAAAAACAGTGTTCCCGGAAACCCCTCCCCCTGAGTCATTCCCATCAGAGGTAGAGCCCCCAGAGTTAGGAGCCTCATTCACCTCCTCACTCGTATGTGTTACAGGGACCCCCAATTCTGTCTCTGTCACCTGGGTGGCCACCCCCTTTTGAGATCTTTTGGCCGGGGTGTTCACCAGAGCCTCAGCCCGAGCTCTGGTAAAGCGTGTTTGGCTTCTCGCCTCTCTCTGCGTGTTTTCCGGGGTTTAGGAGGTTTCTGACAAAAAGACGTATCGTGGAATGGGAACACCTCGGTGATGTCGTTAGTACCCTCATCAAGGTCGGCAGTGGCCGTACCAACAGATAACCCCTGCAATATGGTCTGAAAGTCCGGGAAATCCCTCCCTAAGACAAGGGAATAGGGTAAGTTGGGTACCACCACAGCTGGGACAGACCGTACCCTTGCCCCCACAGAGACAGCGACTAACGCCGTGGGATAACGAACGGTACTACCATGTACGCACAACACTCCCACAGTCTTATCTTTCTGTAAATTGGCCCGGCCCACCAGTTTGCCTGACACCAATGTTATGGCACTACCGGAGTCCGCAAGTGCCACTGCCTGTAGTCCGTTCAGCAGGACGGGCACTCGAAAAGTCTGAGTCCCTTCCACCAGGCCAGTCATACATATCAGTCCGCAGAAATTCCGGGGGTCCTCACCCAGCCCACACTGCATGGGCTCGGACGTGTTAGGACACCTGGCTCGAATATGTCCCAGTTCGCCACACTCAAAGCACTGTATCGAGTTCCTTTGGGGCTCATTCCCTCTTCGAAAAGTGTGCTGCTGTGGTCTGAGTAACGCACTGGTCCCCCAGGTGCTGGCAGGATTGCCGACCCGTTCGACCTAGTTGTGGAGCCGAAGACTTTTTGAGGCTGCTTCTTTCTATGGGTGGGGATGCTCCCCACAACGACCTTTGGCGACCTCCTGGGCGAGTCCTCGAAGTCTTTTGCAGCCAGGTAGCGCTCTACTTGGGCCACCATGTCATCATAGGTACCCGGGTTCCCTTGTCCCACCCATTCACGGAGGCTGCGTGGGAGTCCGCGTAGGAACTTATCCAACACCAGGGTTTCCACTATCTGCGTGGGGCTTTGGTGCTCAGGCTGGAGCCACTTCCGAGCCAAATGCATTAGGTCGAACATCTGCGTCCGGGGTGGTGTCTTCTCCTCATACGTCCAGTTAGAGAAGCGTCGCGCTCTCACAGCTTTTGTCACTCCGAACCGGGCCAGGATTTCAGCCTTTAAGAGTTTATAGTCCGTAGCCTGGACTTCCTCCAGGTCATAGTAGGCCTTTTGGGCCTCTCCAATCAGGAAGGGTGCGATAATCCCCGCCCACTTGTCTGTAGGCCAGGCCTCCCGAGTAGCAGTGCGCTCAAAGGCACGGAGGTATGCTTCCACGTCATCCTCAGGCAACATCTTCTGAAGGTAGCAACTAGCTCGAATCCTGGTCTCCTGGCTAGGGGGTGCTTGCGTCGCCAAACCTTGTACCGTTGCTTGAAGCAGTTCGTGGTCAGCTTTCTGGGCCTCCATCACGGCCCCAATCTGTGCCTGTATTAGGCGGTTGCTCTCCTGCTGCGTTGCCGTGGCACATACCAGTGCTTTTAATAAGTCCTCCATTGTAACTGTGGGTTCTGTACCCTTGTTGCTACTGCCAGCGCACAGCAGGTACAAAATCCCACTGCTGCCACCACTTGTGGAGAAGCAGGTACTGCGGGCACAGCAACGTGGGTTTTCTAAGCGTTTTTTATTTGCAGCAGCAAAGGGGTTTTCCACAAACAGAGAAAATAAACAACAAAAAAAAGAAATCCTATTCCCTATTGGGAGGCTACCTGACAACAGACAAACCTGTCTACTCCTGGGCCCACTAAACGGGTTCCCCCAGTAAAACAAAACACACTTTCCAATATAACAGAATCCTTACTTTTTCACCACAGTCTCCAACTCCTTCCTCCTTCTGTCTCCAAACCCCTCAATGAACTGGAAGGAACTGAGACTTCTTATAGGGAAGGGTGGGGCAGCTGTGGTGAATGAGCAATCACTCAGTTAACCCTGAACTGGGAAGGTGGCTACTTCCAGCCTTCTACTCAGGTACCGGCCCTCACATAGCCTGCCCCGAGTGAACCCGTCACAGGCTGTATTGTATTGTTATAGCGGCTAGTTGATGAGAAGTTTATAAAGCACACGGAGTTACTAGATGCACTTGGATCCACGGTGCGATTTATTGATCCTGCAGTTATCACTAATTCTGCCCAATGGGCCTTATGCTTCATGGGCAACGCTAACGCGGCTATCGGAAATCGATTTTGTTATAAGTCGATCCTCCACATACTGCCATAGCAGACATGTGTCACGGAGCTGATGTAACGCTCCATGCTTCAAACCCCAAGAGACTTTATGTTCATTTATATCGTGTGTTTTTAAATATTTTACATTGTTTGGTTTTAATTTAAATTAGTTTAGTGTAAAATGGCATAGCTTTGGTTTTAAATATACTTATATTCCTGTAGGTAAATGTGTTTCTGTATAGCCAATAAACAAGCTTTACTGCTGTGTAATTTATGCAACAGGGCTTTTCCCCTTATCTAGCTGCATGTTTGATTCAAGAAGTCTGGGATAGTGTTTGTATTTAATCTGATGTGTTAGAACACACATTATGCAAATGTTGTGTGAGCTGAAGGCTAAAGAATGTAAAGAATGTTTATTGTAAATAACTGACATAATGTTATTAGTATATTGGTAGGACGAGGTGCGTCATTTATGCAAATTATGACTGTTGGACTTCAGCATAAATGGTGGCGTTTTGTTCATTAAAAAGTCAGAACTCTCAGAGCTCAGAGAGAGAGAGGATCCTGTTTTAAAGCATACAGTCGCGCCTGGTGTCTTTATTACAAACTACGCTACACTATATACTCAACATCAGAAGGCACCGAGCGGCCTTCTGGAAATTCCTAACGGCTCCAGGGCAGAGGAACAGAAGCAGGCGAGTCAAGCTGCTCGAGGCGCTGAGGACAGCGCTCCCAGTAGCCGGGCTGACCGCAACGAAGGGGTGTCTGGAGAGTCAGGACAGACTGAAGAGAACGGTTCTGTCACATTGGTGGCAAGCGGTGTGGATAGAGGCTCTCTAACACCAATACACCCCGAGATGACAAACTATACAGCCTGCAAGCAGGACACCCTGAAGGACCTGCTGGAAAGCCATGGAAGGAACGAATATTGAAGAAAGGGTCAAAGGCACAAGTTTGGTGCAACCAGGAGCGAGATGGAAATTCTCAAGGAGGTAAAAAGACGCCTCAAGCAATATGGTCCAAACCCTAGCCTGGACCTGTTCCAGAGCGTTTGGAATGAGGTCTGTTTATTGCAGAAAGGGGAAGCTGTGCAGGACCAGGAAGATTTTAACCCTCTGCATGTGGAATACAGTAAATACAAGGTCCCAGGCTGGATGGAGCCAGGGGACATTCGTGGCCAGGAGGAGAACTGGCTGGCAACTACACCACACACCCAGAGGGTGTCTACAGACTTGGATTGGCAGAGACCAGGGATTTTGGAAGCATGGGCTTCTACAAACTACGCTACACTATATACTCAACATCAGAAGGCTCCGAGCGGCCTTCTGGAAATTCCTAACGGCTCCAGGGCAGAGGAACAGAAGCAGGCGGGTCAAGCTGCTCGAGGCGCTGAGGACAGCGCTCCCAGTAGCCGGGCTGACCGCAAGGAAGGGGTGTCTGGAGAGTCAGGACAGACTGAAGAGAACGGTTCTGTCACAACATGGATCTTAGCAGTTCTACCCATGGCTTCCTTTTTGGGAAGGGATTTTTAAAGATATGGGAGAATACGCTGGGGCATTTAATACAATCAACAAAGTGTCCCATTCCATGAAAAAGATTTTCCCAAACGGGCGTGTATTTGTGAGGACCGTTAGATTCCGGGGTCGAGCTACTGGCCGTGCTGGCACATCATCCCCTCCATCCTATGGCCCCAATGCGGCAGGGAATAATCCCACTTTTGACCAAAGAACTCCCAGCCCATTCTTCCCAACCTGTTTCAGGCCATGGGCATGGCGCAGCCGAAGCTTTCGAGGGTATTGAAGAGGCGCCTCTACCAGGTGACCTGCAGGTGGGCCTCAATTAATTGCCGGCGTCTCAGTTCATGGTTGGGGGTTGCTTGCGTATGTTCCACTCTCAGCGGAGCCTGCTCACGTCAGATGCTTGATCTGAAAAGGGTCTGGGGTTTTGTAATAATTATCTTCTGCAACGTTCCAGTCACACGCCCCTCCACCCATTTACCTTTCGGGAGAAGAGATGTCCATGATGGACGCGGAGATGTTGGAATTACTACGGAAAGGGGCAATACCATCCCTCCGATCTACAGGATTTGTAAGCAACATCTTTCTTGTGACCAAGAAGGGAGGCGGTATGCATCTCGTCATAAATCTGAAAAAGCTAAATGTGCCTGTAATCTTCTGCCATTTCAAATTGGTGGGTATCCACATGTCGAAGGATCTGCTTCACTAGGGCGATTGGTTTTTAGCAAAAGTGGACTTGAGGGATACTTACCTGACGGTTCCGGTCACACCTTCTTGTTGCGACTTTCTTCAATTTCACTGGCAGGACTAGATGTGGTGTTTTCGTTGTCTTCTGTTCGGCCTGTTGTCCGCTCCTTGGTGCTTCACCAAGCTGCTGAAGTCTGTGGTCATGGAACTCAGGTCCAAAGGAGTTTGTCTCATCATTTATCTCTAGACGATATTTTACCGATGGCGCTGCACACTCATGTAAAATGGACAGTATCCCTGTTGCAAGATCTCGGTTTCTGATCAATTCAGAGAAGTCGATCTTGCAACCGAGCCACAAACTAGAGTTCTTAGGTTTTGTACTGGCTCCCATAGGGATGTGTTTTTGAGTTTGCCCAACGACAAATGCAAGACTAAGAGGCGTGGATGTGATTGCATATACCTCTTTGGGAACTAGCTTGCATTTTTGGCCTGCCGTCAGCCTCGAGACTGGCGATCTGCCCTGCCCCCTTCATTCTCGGGCCCTGCAATGCCTGAAGGCCTGATACCTCAGGGAGGGACGGGTGTATTTCGACTTAATCCTGTTATCATCAGAGGCTCTGTTAGAGCTCAGTTGGTGGATCAGGAACCTCCGGTGTGGCAATGGGCAGAATATCATTCCTCTGGTCCCAGTATTGATGGCAGAATCTTACGCCTGCAGCACGGACTGGAGGGCTCATTGCAGCACAGTGGAGACGGGGGGCGACTGGTCACCTAAAGAGGCGCAACTCCACATCAACTGCTTGAAGTTGATGGCGGGGATGTTTGCCCACTAGTGCTTTGCAAGGTCCCACAGTTCTTGCGGCCTGCTGTTGAAAATGGCCAATTTTCCAGTGGTCCAGTATGTCAAAGGCTTGGGGGGAGGGGGTCATCGCTCGATACTATTGACATCCCTTGCCACAAATCTTTGGGAATGGTGTTTCAACAGGGGTCTCAATGTGCAGGCCCAGTTTATTCTGGATCTATCCAATCGGCTAGCAGATTGGAATTCGAGGCATACTGCCGACTCCGGGACTGGTGTCTGCAACGGTGCACCGGCTGGGTGGAGTAGAGGTAACATCATTGCTCTGCATGGAGAGAGCCTGTGGAGACATGGGTTTGATCCCGGCAAGAGCACCTCTCCAGTAAGTGTCCTTGGGCGAGACACCTAACGGTACAGACTCGCCACCCAGGACATACTGAAAACCAGAGAAATCTCAATGTATCTTCCTGGTAAAATCCTTTCTAAAAAAAAGAAAACAATCGTTTTTTTGGAACATTTCCAAAATCTGGGTTTTCTTTCAGATCGACTCATTTGCATCTCGACTGAACACGCAGCTACCGCTGTTCGTCTAACATCATGCAAACAATGGGTACAAGTCGCCAGGCTGGCTGCTAGTTGCCACTAGTGTCGTGTCGTTGATGTGTGTTGCAGACGGGTCTACAAGTTTCCCAGAATTCAGCTGAATCTCATTTGAATTTGGATGATTCAGCGATTTGTCTGAAATACGAATCACCACGAGGCGGCATCAAGGAAAGAACTGGAAATGAATCCCGACAACATGGAACTTTGTGTGAAATTTAGTGACACAAATCACACAATCTGAAAAATTATGAAGTGGCCGACTAAGGAGGATAGAGGAACCTCCAACACCAAAACAAAGTGATGGCGCCCCCTGGAGGATCACGATGAGAACAAGTGGACCAAGATAATCACAAACCCGACTCACTCACTGCTGCTTTAATGTTCAATGAATGGGCCCAGGAGCTCACACCTTTTCCCTAGACCTAGCCTCCAGTCACATGACTCCCGAGGCCTAAAAGTGGTATTGAATAATCCCAGCGCCCTGCACAATGCATTTTATATAAAGAGCAGGTCATGACGTTTCCGTTACACACACTGATCGTGTGACAATCAATGGTTTAATATATCGGGCGCAGAGCATAGCACAGCGTTTATTCCCGCGCTATAAGAGCGTCCGGATCAACAGACCCCGAGGTGTGATCATAACACACACAAATCCAATCCCAGCTCACCAACAGACACGCAAACACGCACAACATGAGCTCCCCGACATAAACACAAACACGTACAACATGAGCTCCCCGACATATACACAAACACGCACAACATGAGCTCACTGACATACACACAAACACGTACATGAGCTCATCGACATACACACAAACACGTACAACATGAGCTCACTGACATACACACAAACACGTACATGAGCTCATCGACATAAACACAAACACGCACAACATGAGCTCATCGACATACACACAAACACGTACATGAGCTCATCGACATAAACACAAACACGCACAACATGAGCTCATCGACATACACACAAACACGTACATGAGCTCATCGACATAAACACAAACACGCACAACATGAGCTCATCGACATACACACAAACACGCACAACATGAGCTCCCTGACATACACACAAACACGTACATGAGCTCCCCGACATACACACAAACACGTACAACATGAGCTCATCGACATAAACACAAACACGTACAACATGAGCTCACAGACATACACACAAACACGTACATGAGCTCATCAACATACACACAAACACGTACATGAGCTCATCGACATACACACAAACACGTACAACATGAGCTCATCGACATAAACACAAACACGCACAACATGAGCTCATCGACATACACACAAACACGCACAACATGAGCTCCCTGACATACACACAAACACATACATGAGCTCCCCGACATACACACAAACACGTACAACATGAGCTCATCGACATAAACACAAACACGTACAACATGAGCTCACAGACATACACACAAACACGTACATGAGCTCATCGACATACACACAAACACGTACAACATGAGCTCATCGACATAAACACAAACACGCACAACATGAGCTCATCGACATACACACAAACACGCACAACATGAGCTCCCTGACATACACACAAACACGTACATGAGCTCATCGACATACACACAAACACGCACAACATGAGCTCCCCGACATATACACAAACACGCACAACATGAGCTCCCTGACATACACACAAACACGTACATGAGCTCATCGACATACACACAAACACGCACAACATGAGCTCCCCGACATATACACAAACACGCACAACATGAGCTCCCCGACATACACACAAACACGTACAACATGAGCTCATCGACATAAACACAAACACGTACAACATGAGCTCACAGACATACACACAAACACGTACAACATGAGCTCATCGACATAAACACAAACACGCACAACATGAGCTCATCGACATACACACAAACACGCACAACATGAGCTCCCTGACATACACACAAACACGTACATGAGCTCATCGACATACACACAAACACGTACAACATGAGCTCCCCGACATATACACAAACACGCACAACATGAGCTCCCCGACATACACACAAACACGTACAACATGAGCTCCCCGACATATACACAAACACGCACAACATGAGCTCACTGACATACACACAAACACGCACAACATGAGCTCCCTGACATACACACAAACACGTACAACATGAGCTCACTGACATACACACAAACACGTACAACATGAGCTCCCTGACATATACACAAACACGCACAACATGAGCTCCCTGACATATACACAAACACGTACAACATGAGCTCACTGACATACACACACGCACAACATGAGCTCCCTGACATACACACAAACACGTACAACATGAGCTCACTGACATACACACAAACACGTACAACATGAGCTCCCCGACATATACACAAACACGCACAACATGAGCTCACTGACATACACACAAACACGTACAACATGAGCTCCCTGACATACACACAAACACGTACATGAGCTCATCGACATACACACAAACACGCACAACATGAGCTCCCGACATACACACAAACACGCACAACATGAGCTCCCCGACATACACACAAACACGCACAACATGAGCTCCCCGACATACACACAAACACGTACATGAGCTCATCGACATACACACAAACACGCACAACATGAGCTCCCCGACATACACACAAACACGCACAACATGAGCTCACTGACATACACACAAACACGCACAACATGAGCTCACTGACATACACACAAACACGCACAACATGAGCTCACTGACATACACACAAATCACGGCTCACTGACATACACACTCCCTAAGCCGTGTCACTCAGACCACACAGTCTCGGAGGCGCCTGAAAGCTGACATTAATGCAGGAGCCGCAGCTCAGGACCAGAGAAATGACTCCGGCCAGTAATGACCCCACAGGAGGTGCTTCAGACTCCGCTCTCTTTATTACGCGTTCTCTATATAAGACTCTGGACACAGGCTGGGAATTCGGGCCGGCAGCTCATGTAGTGAGTGCGGGCAGTTTGCCCATTGAGTGCGGCCGGATTGCTGCCGTCAGTTCCGGTGACTGGATCAGCTCCTGCAGACGTTTAATCTCCAGCCTCTGCATCTCCACCAGCTGCACCAGCTCCTCCTCTGGGTTCAGCCGCAGGATCTGGGGCAGGCGGCCGTCTGTGGGAGACCCTGCAATAGAGGGGATGTGCGTGAGTCACGGTGCCGGCACGGGATCTCGCTCTTTGATGGTAGAACTACACATAGTATATATATTGTAAAGGTGAGGACATACTTCCACCCCTGGAGTCGGCCAAGCTGCTTTTCCTGTCCTTGCGGGTTAGTCCCAGCACCTCCTCCAGGTCGTGCACTTTGCTGCGACTCATCTTCAGCTCCCGACGCAAATCGTTAATTTCCTTAATGAGCGTCACGTTTTCCTGCAAGAAACAAACAAAAAGCCCTTTAATTCACTCAATAGAGCATAAAATAAAGAGCACCCCTTCAACATGCAGGATCAGGAGCGCCCCCTTTAGGCTGGCTGGGTCATAGCAACATATGGGCCGATTAGGTGAGCTTTCACAGGGGCGAGGGGGGGGGGCCTGAACACTCTGCAAGCCGGCACTGCTAATGTTCGATACGATTGCCTGCAGAATGCAGACGTGAGATAATCTTGCTAGAGGGCAGAAACGACGACTGCGAGTCCCGAACTCTGCATGAGATCGCTGTGTAATCCGTGCGACGACTGCGAGTCCGGAACTCTGCGCGAGATCGCTGTGTAATCCGTGCAACGACTGCGAGTCCGGAACTCTGCGCGAGATCGCTGTGTAATCCGTGCGACGACTGCGAGTCCGGAACTCTGCACGAGATCGCTGTGTAATCCGTGCGACAACTGCGAGTCTGGAACTCTGCGCGAGATCGCTGTGTAATCCGTGCAACGACTGCGAGTCCGGAACTCTGCGCGAGATCGCTGTGTAATCCGTGCAACGACTGCGAGTCCGGAACTCTGCGCGAGATCGCTGTGTAATCCGTGCGACGACTGCGAGTCCGGAACTCTGCACGAGATCGCTGTGTAATCCGTGCGACAACTGCGAGTCTGGAACTCTGCGCGAGATCGCTGTGTAATCCGTGCAACGACTGCGAGTCCGGAACTCTGCGCGAGATCGCTGTGTAATCCGTGCAACGACTGCGAGTCCGGAACTCTGCGCGAGATCGCTGTGTAATCCGTGCGACGACTGCAAGTACTGAACTCTGCACGAGATCGCTGTGTAATCCGTGCAATGACTGCGAGTCTGGAACTCTGCGCGAGATCGCTGTGTAATCCGTACGACGACTGCGAGTCCGGAACTCTGCGCGAGATCGCTGTGTAATCCGTACGACGACTGCGAGTCCGGAACTCTGCGCGAGATCGCTGTGTAATCCGTACGACGACTGCGAGTATTGAACTCTGCGCGAGATCGCTGTGTAATCCGTGCGACGACTGCGAGTCTGGAACTCTGCGCGAGATCGCTGTGTAATCCGTGCGACGACTGCAAGTACTGAACTCTGCACGAGATCGCTGTGTAACCCGTGCAATGACTGCGAGTCTGGAACTCTGCACGAGATCGCCGTGTAATCTGTGCGACGACTGCGAGTCTGGAACTCTGCGCGAGATCGCTGTGTAATCCGTACGACGACTGCGAGTATTGAAATCTGCGCGAGATCGCTGTGTAATCCGTGCGACGACTGCGAGTCTGGAACTCTGCGCGAGATCGCTGTGTAATCCATGCGACGACTGCGAGTCTGGATCTCTGCACGAGATCGCTGTGTAATCCGTGCGACGACTGCGAGTCTGGAACTCTGCACGAGATCGCCGTGTAATCTGTGCAACGACTGCGAGTACGGAACTCTGCGCGAGATTGCTGTGTAATCCGTGCGACGACTGCAAGTACTGAACTCTGCACGAGATCGCTGTGTAATCTGTGCGACAACTGCGAGTACGGAACTCTGTGCGAGATCACCGTGTAATCCATGCGACGACTGCGAGTCTGGATCTCTGCACGAGATCGCTGTGTAATCCATGCGACGACTGCGAGTCCGGATCTCTGCACGAGATCGCTGTGTAATTCGTGCAATGGCTGCGAGTCCGGATCTCTGCGCGAGATCGCTGTGTAATCCATGCGACGACTGCGAGTCCGGAACTCTGCGCGAGATCGCTGTGTAATCCGTGCATTGGCTGCGAGTCCGGAACTCTGCACGAGATCGCTGTGTAATCCGTGCGATGGCTGCGAGTCCGGATCTCTGCGCGAGATCGCTGTGTAATCCATGCGACGACTGCGAGTCCGGAACTCTGCGCGAGATCGCTGTGTAATCCGTGCATTGGCTGCGAGTCCGGAACTCTGCGCGAGATCGCTGTGTAATCCGTGCGATGGCTGCGAGTCCGGAACTCTGCGCGAGATTGCTGTGTAATCCGTGCGATGGCTGCGAGTCCAGAACTCTGCGCGAGATTGCTGTGTAATCCGTGAGATGGCTGCGAGTCCGGAACTCTGCACGAGATCGCTGCGTAATCCGTGCGATGGCTGCGAGTCCGGAACTCTGCACGAGATCGCTGTGTGACAGCTGTGAGCCCGGAACTCTGACACACAAGACGAGCTAAGTGCTGGGTGGGCCTGTCACAGCCCATAGAAGCCAACTATGCCACCCCGTGGCCTGCAGCCCACTCGCCGTAGGGACGGCATAGTATGCCTCACAGCAGGAAAGGGTTAATAATACTGCACAGATATTGCATGTTTAGGCTGAAGTCGTCCGACCGATCCCACAACATGCAGGTGAATCCGCCTCTTCCACTGCATCCGACCACTGACAGACGATTTCAAACGATATTTTTTGCGACTACAACAGACTAGCGATCTTTCCCATTTCAGTTGGATTTATCGGACGCTGCCGTTACGATCTAATACAATTTACATGAAAAAGAGGAATTGTATAGCTAAAGTGCCGCGGCAGCAAATTGCACTGTAGGGAAGTGATTCCGTTCGAAGCCCATAGGATTCAATCTCTTTTTTTTTTTCTTCTTTTTCTCTATTCAACCGTTTATTTTTTTTAATCCGCAGCAAAAAGCATTTTTAGTTACTGATTTTTTAAAAGTATTTTTCTGGATTTTTTTAGTCGAAATCGTGGGTTCCCATTTTTTTTATTTTTTAAAAAGTTTTTTTTTCCTCTCGCTGGACGCGGCTTTTTTTTCCTTCTTCAAGCCGGCTGCATTTAGCATTGCTGTCCTTGTTCCTGAAAGCCATTTCAGCATCATGGTCAGGGGGTTTATTTCCCCCCCCCCAGCTTTCAGCGAGGGTTTTTTTATTTTTTATTTTTCACCTTTGGCTGTGTTCTATGGGACTGTACACGGTGATGAAACCCTATATCAGCACCAAGGACCGGGTTTTCTTCTCCCCGCAGCAGGGTTTTTTTGTTTTTTTTCCGTGACCTGTCCACAGACGCTTCCAGTGGACGACCTTGAAGGGCCAATGGCGTTTGTCCATAGGCGGATGACCAAGTCGGTCGTCAGACTAAAGACTCAGTGGACGCCCAGCCTCACTCTATATCTAATAATATTTATTATTACACTGGATAGAAAAAGTCTGAACCTGAAACCTTTTGGGCCCTGTTACATTAACGCCTAAACGCGTGGTTTTTTGCGCGAAGTGTTAAACGTTAACGCACGAAAATCACCGCTGGAATTACATTCCTCGCACATTTTTTCATCTGTCGGGAAATTGCACTCGTAAAACCGACGCGCAAAACTGCGCGCAAAGTACCGTTGCGCGCAGAAATCGGTCTTTTTAAGTTACGTCGTAAAAGTTAAGTTTGATTTCTGAACTGCCCTCGATACCTCTTCATTTATACACGGTTTCTTCAAGATTCATGTTGAGGGCAGAATACTCCCCTGGCTCTGTGAGGCAAAGGAAGAGTTAACCTGCAACCCTCCTGCGCTGCACCATCAACACCTGATTGGTGGAGAGGACAGGGGGAGGGGCTTTACACAATACGTGTTTTCTGCTCCTAATGAACATTTTTTACTCTTTGTAAAGAAACTTAAAGCAAATATTTGCCTCCGAGTCATTATTAAAATCCTGAGTTTCCTTCAATACGCCAGGAGAATCTGGGAATTAACCAAACTCACACAGTGTCACCAGAAACGCAGCTTTAAAATGCCGACACACCGTCCGAGTCCGTCATTTTGTGCAGACTGCGCACAACAGACATACGTTCTGACGGAAGACAAGGTAGTGGCCTTCATTTTTGACGGATCTAGTAAAAAAAAACGTGCGCATCGATGTTCTCCGTTGTGAATCCGCAGTTTGGTACGGTCAGGTTGTTACAATTTGCCGTTAACACCAGCTTTTCAAAGATGTTAAAATTATGCGCGCAAATGTTGTCTGTTAAATTTTGCGCTAAGATTGTAATACCATGCGCGTACCAGCGCACAAACGCATTTGCACTCACATTGTTAAGTATAGGACGCGCAAAGTAGATTACGCTCGCAAAGGGTTCGCGCAGGTTCACCCGCGGTAGAAGTTAACGCACAATTTTTGCTCGGACATTGTAATACGACGTTCTGCGCAAAGGGTTTTGCCCCTCACGTTAATGTGTTTTTGCGCGGGCGTTAACGTTTGCACAAGGAATGTAATAGAGCTCTTTATGTTTAGGAAAAATAAAAAGTATAATAATCTGGGTGTATAAGTCGCAAACCCTTACACTGATACTTTAAGTGCTGAAATAAAATCAAAAGCTGCTTCAACAAAGTATCAGTGTAAACGTTTGCGACTTACACCCCCAGAGTATGATCCTTTTTATAAAAGGTTTCAGGGTGTTTTTCATTGCGTTGTTCAGTTTAGGCTAGGGACAGATGAGCGCATTTTCTGCGGCCACCGTCAAAATGTACGTCGATGCGTGCGCACGCATTTTTTCACGGAATACGCTTAAGTGGTCAGACGATGCGCAATTCTGGACGTATTTCATGACGGTGGGGTAAAAAGAAGTCTAGGGAAATCCGGCTGTTTGAACGTTATGTACGCCGCACACTAGCAGCGTCTGACGTCTCCTAATCACGCACACACGCTGCCATGCGGCCGCAGCGCACTCTGTACGTCAGTAGCAGCGGTTTCACGTTCTGAGAAAAATGCGTTCATTTGCTGGTTGCGTGGTGTCGGCGCACTTTCGTACGCACGTACTGCGTATATTGGCCGTCATTGGCCGTTATGTGCTGCTACTGCCGCCGTGATTTAGTGCGTCTGCACGCGCGTTCCGACTGCCCCACTCTGACCCTAGCCTTATTCGTCGCATTAAAGGGGGAAAAAGTTCTGAAATGATTTGTGTCATTTTTTTTCCATCACAGAAACCTGACAGCTTAACAGAGGGGTGTGTAGACCTTTTTTTATCCACTGTATGTCATTATTATAATAACAATAATATAATCATTAAAACTTCCAATACTAATAACATGATAGTAATAAACTTAATAATACTAAAACTACCACTAATATAATACTACATAAAACTACTGATTCTAATGATCTAATTCTATCATAATCTGCTGCTTTAATGACAGAAAATAATTAGAATAGTACAACTACTATTACTAAAATAACAATCTTATTACAGTAACAGATTATGATATGATTATATTATTATATCATTTATTACTGTTAGTATATTACTAGTCGTAGTTTTATACTATCATTAAATTAGTAGTAGTTTTATTTATTATTAATACTACTACAATAAATCTAACTATTACTAATAACATAATAACATAATGATAGAATCCAAAAGTTAACGTATTATAATTTCACGATACCTATTGAAACGGTTCTTATATTTTTTCATGATAAATAAGAAATAACTAATAACAACATTAAATAATAATGAAAAAACTAATAATAACATTAATAATGAAGAAAAACTAATAATAATACAGTTACAAGTATTTATAAAGTGCCAACAAATTCCTTAGCGCTGTACAATGGGAGAGTCAGAATAACAAATATACACACACAGAACAGAAAGAGGAAGGGTCCTGCTCGAGAGCTTACAATCTAGGAGGAGAGGGGCGACCCATTAGGTCAGGGTAATAATACTAGCACTTATAATGTAATAATAATAGTAATAATATTTAAAAACTCTACAACTACAAATAGAATGATATAATAAAATTGCTAATAATGACATGAAATAATAAAACTACAGCTATAATTAATAAAATATTCGTACTACTAATAAAATGACAGTAAAAATAACAATAAACCATAGTAC
The DNA here is from genome assembly GCA_009667805.1 of Leptobrachium leishanense. NCBI lineage: Eukaryota > Metazoa > Chordata > Amphibia > Anura > Megophryidae > Leptobrachium > Leptobrachium leishanense. Next base: position 4,270,024 of record CM019070.1, on the reverse strand, counting down.
TTCTAGCAATCTAATACTATGATAATTCTATAATAAACTTTGAATGTAATGACATAATAATTATTAAAACTACTAGAATGAGCTAATAAATACTACTAGAACTAATAAGAAAACTGCTACATACTACAATAAAATAATAATATAATAAAAATAAAACTACAACTAATAATAACATGATAGTAAATCTACACCTACTACTAATAAATAAAACCACTATTATTTATATTATTATATAGGAATATATTCTAATCATTATAATTATAAGGAGTGCACACCTTCTTGGTGAGATGTTGTAATGATAAAACAAACAATGTTATTATGTCATTACATTATATCATTATTATTAGTATTAATATTTCTATCATTATAAACATTACAACTGATAATGATTATTATAAAACAAATTATTCCTAGTTTTATTATTATTAATAATAATGATATAATGAAAGATAATGAAACCTATTAATACTATCAGGGTTATTCAGAGAGAGGTGAAAAGCAAGAGAATGACTGGAGAATTGAAAATTCTAGGTCAAAATAGCCAAACCAGAGAAATTCTCCCATTCATCTCACTTTCCAAATCGGCTATTTTGACCTAGAATTTTCCATTCCCCAGTCATTCTCCTGCTTTTCACCTCTCTCTGAATAACCCTGTATGATAATTAACCCTTTCGCTGCTGAGGCTTTTCACACCTCTGTGCTGAGGTCATTTTTACCGCTTTCGCTCATCATCTTTAACTGCGTTTTGAAGCCACATTTTATTATACGACCCAGACATATTATATATCGTTCTTTCCGGCAGACTCGGCAGATTCATAATATGTCATTATTATATGTATATGTCATGTCCTGTCTGTATATTATAGCAAAAAATGCAATAAAATATGAATTTTCAATAATTTACTATGTGTAAAGTGTTTTTTTTTCACATTTTAACATGCGAGCGTTTGCGGTTATATTTTCTATGGGGTGCGCTTGTTAAAAAAATTAGAAATCGGAACTCGTTACATTTTTTTTGGGGGAAAATGTCGCTATTTTTAACAAACGCACCGCATACAAAAATCGTTCATTGTAACCCCCTATCTCCATCATTGGTGGCAGCTAGGGGTTAACTCCAGGACTGGCGTCATCGTGCTATGCATGCTGACGCCAGTCCTCAGGGGGAGTTCCCGGAGGCTTGGCCGACATCCAAGATGTCGGCCAGCTCTGGGAGAGGATCACGATCCGGCGCTTTTCAGCACCGAATCGTGATTCGGCTCCCCGGGGGTTAATGACAGCCACCGTTTGGAAGGGCAGGCTGTGCCCTTCCAAACGGTGCCTGCCTTAACTCTGTGCCCCCCGGCGATCGGGAGGGAGAGAGGTCCAAAGGACCCCCCCTCCCTTTCAGGCGCCTCCTCCGCACACGCGGGGGGGGGGCTGAATTAGATGTCATCGTGCCGCCGCGATGACATCTAATGGTCCCGCCGGGGTCCCGGAGTGCTGGGCTGACATCCAAGATGTCAGGGGGGGGGGGGGTGCAGCAATCCGCATGGACGCGCTCAGCGTGTCCATAGCACAGGAGAACCACTTGGCTGGACGCGCTAAGCGCGTCCATAGCAGCCAAGTGGTTAATAATGTGACACTATAGTAAAATACAAGTAATAATGTGATAATTATCTAACAAAATGATAATACTAATAATAATTTATATTATAAATATGAAAATGATAAAATGACAATAATAATAATCCCTGCCAAAAGCAGACCAGCAGATCTTTGTTAATGAATATTTAAAAATGTGTTTGGTCTTCATTCAGATCAGTCTCTGCCCCTTAACCCCTTCACTACAGAGTGATTTTACAAAACACCATTGTCAGAAACCAGTGTTTTGTTCTTTTTGTAAAATCATTTTTAATTAATTATACAGTAATAAATAGTTCTTATTGTAAATAAGAAGCTTCGACACCACAGCAATGAGACGCGCGTCGAGCACCTGGTTATCATTTTGCAGCCGCACCAGGAGATCTATCTCATTCATGTCTCGGAACAGAAGCGTATGTGATGTTATGAATTATTTCGGACGTCCCACAATCAAGGAGACTCCTTTACTTTGCCTCCATTAGGGAGCAACTGGTCGATACATTGTTGGCATCCGATACCTTTGGGGATACTCTATTTCGGCTCTGCAATAGAATGCGTTTTCCACTCCATAAGCAATTTAGCGATTGATCACAGAGTGGGAGGGATTGAACTTTTCGGTAATTAGCGGCTAATTGTTTGTTGATTTTATTTTTGTAAATCCAATAAAGTCGAAGTTTTATTTCTATACCTACTCGGTGACGTATTGCCTCGCTTGGGGCCTTGTGCCCAGTCAGACCATTTTCTTTTCTATGTTTACTTCTATATTTGGGTTTAATCCAATAGTGATCGAATACTTAACCTCTTACTGTGAAGAAAACCCCTGCGGGCAGATTCTTCTTGCAAGTTCTTACTGTAAATAACCTATTTGGCCAGTTGATGGCGCCATCTCCTGCCCAACGGAGTTAGAGGTTTGCGCTGCAGGTCTATCTGTGCCAGACTCAGCTGTCTCTGGGGCAGTTGGAGGAGCCTGGGGTTAGCCTCCTTCCTACGGACTATGGACCAAGGTGCTACCTGGGGTTTGCCAACTGGATTGACCGGGGAATCCTGGATTTATGTTGAACTGTGTCTCTGTATTATTCCCTTATGTATTTATTGTAGAGTCTCCTATTGTGTCTCTGTATAGTATACACTTCTGTATTACTATCAGGGTGGATAAAAATCAATGATTTTTTAAAAAAAACCAAAAAAAAATCTGATTTTTTTGATTTAAATCTGATTTTTTTGATTTAAATCTGATTTTTTTGATTTAAATCTGATTTTTTTAAATAAATGCTTTTTGAGGAAAATATATTACCATCCAAAGGTTATTCCATCATGAAATAAAGATTTGTTTTTTAATTATGTAGAATAAGGCTGTATGTTTAATTTTTTTGGTAAATAAATTCCATTAATCCATTCACAATGTCATGCTCTTCCAGAGGTTTTTGTAAGAGTATTGGGCAGTTTCTCTGCCTACAAGATATTATCACAGATGCTTGGTTTACTTTTGCAGTTCTCAAAACTGAATTTGACTCAGCAGAGATCACATGCCTCTTCTTCACAGCAAAAATGTGATAACCTGAACAAAGTTGAGAAAAACACCTAATCCTAACTTCTACAAACCTATGAATACAGAATCAACTCCTTCAGTGCTAAGTTTCAAGAAGTTCAGTGAATAGAATAGAAACAATATTTTTCTGATTGTTTGGAGTGGAATAGATCTGCACAAGAAGAAAGTGAAACTAAGTGTGAGGAAGAAGTGGCAAGCAGACAAGCAGTACTACAAAATGAAAGTGAAACTTTCTGAGCACAATACTGCACAGCCACAGACAGACAAGTCTTTGGATCTTTTTGTGTGTATGACCTGAGGTTTATCACATTCTTTCCTTGAAGGAAAAAAACCTATAATGGCAGCAGGCCGTAAAAGAGATCCAATTTGGCAATTTTTTAATGAAGTTCCTCTACCTACGGTAGCCGCTGCGGGATAGAGATGGCAGCTGCTCTTTAAAAATTATGATTTAAATCGAGTTGATTTAAATCAAGCCTTTTTATTAGTGATTTAAATCATGATTTAAATCATGATTTAAATCGACTTGATTTAAATCAAATCCACCCTGATTACTATCTTCTATCTGTATAGTGTACACACTCTGTACAATCCCTCTAGATTGTAAGCTCCTATGAGCAGGGCCCTCTATGCCTCTTGTTTCCATCCTAGGTCCGTTTATCTCTTTCCCGTTGGTTATTGTAAGGCTAGGGTCAGACTAACGCATTTTTCACGTTGTCCGTGAAAATGTGCGTTCGAAGAATGGACGTATTTTTTCACGGAATACGCAATAGCGGTCATACGATGCGCAGTTTCATCCGTGATTTTGTACGGATCATCAATAAAACACTTCTTGCATCTGGACGTTATGTTGGCCGGACATTAGCAGCGTCTGATGTCTCCAATTCACGCACACACGCCGCTAGCGGACGCAGCGCACTCTGTACGTCAGTACTAGTGGTTTAACGTTCTCGAAAAAATGCGTTCATTTTCCACTTGCGTTGCGCAGCCGGACTTTTGTGCGACCGTACTTCGTATATTGGCCGTCATTGCCCGGCATCTGCTGCTAGCACGGCCGTGATTAAGTGCGCCAGAACGCGCGTTCGCACTGCCTCAGTCTGACCCTAGCCTAAAGCGCTGCGGAAACTGTTGGCGCTATATAAATGATGATAATAATAATAATCCTCTCTGTAGAGTATACACATTCTGTATTAGCTATCCTCTTTCTATAAAGTGTACATTTCCTCTGTAAGTAATTGATTCCTTTGTTTTCACATGCTCCGCCCCCCTTTCTCCAGGATCTAGCAGGCAGTGTTAGATACAGGTTGCCTGTGTAAACGATCCATTGTGTTGAATGTATCTTCCCATTGTGCTGTTACTGGATCTGCTGATGTTATCTGTGATTTATTCATGAAGGGGGATTGTCCCTTAATGCTCCCTTAATGTATGCGTTTCAAATAAAGGGTCAGTGTTGTTTTTCACTCTAAAACACTGGTCGTGCCTGGTGATTTTAGGGAGGTTTTGGGCTGAGAATCCTGGATGTCATGGTCCAGCTTGGAGAAAGCTAGAGTTTGACAGAGGCACACAGTCGGTGTGCCAGGCGGTCTGCCACACTATGCATTTGCTTTTGGGCTGCAGATGGAGATATCTGGATATCAGGCATCGGATGGAGCCTTTGAGGCCCGAGATATCTCAATCTCGGTAGTGAAGGTGTTAAAAGTGTCATATTTGCAGGTTTTGAGCCCTGTTATTTCATGATCATTTTCATTATTACGCGCAGGGTGGAACCTGCATAACCTTACTTTACCTGCATAACCCGCACATTATCTGCGCGGTGAATCTCTGTGTCCTTTACTAATTTTTTCTGCAGAGTGCTCAGGCTGCGCTCCAGGTGTTCACGCTGTTTGGCGTATTCCCGTTGGATGTCTGCGTCCACACCGACGATCTCTGCCTGAAACGTTTATATGAGAATCAAAAATTATAATAAAATCAAATATATAAAAAATTATAAATACACTGTATAACTACTGCACCTCCCTGTTCTGTAACGTAACCTGTAAAGCGCTGAGTACACCTGTTACTGCTATATAAATATACATTGTATAACTACTGCACCTCCCTCTACTGTAATGTAACCTGTAAAGCGCTGAGTACACCTGTTAGTGCTATATACATACACAGATGCTGTGAGTGCAGTGCTGAACACACTCACTATCATGGAACCAGATTCCTCATTTGTTTCACCCCCATTGTTTTTACGCAAAATGGATTAGTCCACTCTCTGTCTAATTTACATAGTTTGGCTCAGCATCATTTCCTGTTTCAGCAAGCTGCGCTTCCTGTCAGTCTAACCATAGAGGCAGCGAGCAGCATCTTGTCTACCCTGGGTAATTTCACCCTGTTTTACCGTCCACCCCCCCATATCAGAGAAGCCCTCTCTATACGCGTTCCCCCATATCGGAGAAGCCCCCTCTATCCGCGTCCCCCATATCAGAGAAGCCCTCTCCGCATCCACCCATATCAGAGAAGCCCTCTCTGCATCCCCCCTTATATCAGAGAAGCCCTCTCTATCCGTGTCCCACCATATCAGAGAAGCCCCCTCTATCCGCGTCCCCCCATATCAGAGAAGGCCCCTCTATCCGCGTCCCCCCATATCAGAGAAACCCCTCTATCCGCGTCCCCCATATCAGAGAAGCCCTCTCTATCCGTGTCCCCCCATATCAGAGAAGCCCCCTCTATCCGCGTCCCCCCATATCAGAGAAGGCCCCTCTATCCGCGTCCCCCCATATCAGAGAAACCCCTCTATCCGCGTCCCCCCATATCAGAGAAACCCCTCTATCCGCGTCCCCCCATATCAGAGAAGCCCCTCTATCCGCGTCCCACCATATCAGAGAAGGCCCCTCTATCCGCGTCCCCCCATATCAGAGAAACACCTCTATCCGCGTCCCCCCATATCAGAGAAATCCCTCTATCCGCGTCCCCCCATATCAGAGAAATCCCTCTATCCGCGTCCCCCCATATCAGAGAAGCCCTCTCTATCCGTGTCCCACCATATCAGAGAAGCCCTCTGTATCCGCGTCCCCCCATATCAGACAAGGCCCCTCTATCCGCGTCCCCCCATATCAGAGAAACCCCTCTATCCGCGTCCCCCATATCAGAGAAGCCCTCTCTATCCGTGTCCCACCATATCAGAGAAGCCCCCTCTATCCGCGTCCCCCCATATCAGAGAAGGCCCCTCTATCCGCGTCCCCCCATATCAGAGAAACCCCTCTATCCGCGTCCCCCCATATCAGAGAAACCCCTCTATCCGCGTCCCCCCATATCAGAGAAGCCCTCTCTCTCCCTCTTATTTGCTGTTACTTTCCCAAATAAAGTGAAGAAAATATATAGGACTTTGTGATTTTAAAGGGGATGAGTTAAGCTATCTGACTTCAATCACTTCCTGTGAGTGACTCTAGGGTGGCAGAATACTCACCACGTCGCTCTCCTGAACGTATTTGGAGTATAGCTCCGCAATGCTGTCTTTCAGTTTTTTCGGCTCTTGGATGAAGCCGGCGCAGTTGTGTAGATCTGTCTTAAAGCGCTTAACAACAGCTTCCACGTCCCGCACCTGCCAGGAGAAGCGCAGGCGTGAAGGAGGGGACTGCAGCTTCCATCACTTATAGGATGGCACAATCTGACCCCTGGTGGCAACATGTTCACCAACACCACGGCTTTGTTAGGATTTATAGATCGGGTTGAGGGGTGTGAGGATTTATAGATCGGGTTGAGGGGTGTGAGGATTTATAGATCGGGTTGAGGGGTGTGAGGATTTAGAGATCGGGTTGAGGGGTGTGAGGATTTATAGATTGGGTTGAGGGGTGTGAGGCTTTATAGATCGGGTTGAGGGGTGTGAGGATTTATAGATCGGGTTGAGGGGTGTGAGGATTTATAGATCGGGTTGAGGGGTGTGAGGATTTATAGATCGGGTTGAGGGGTGTGAGGATTTATAGATTGGGTTGAGGGGTGTGAGGCTTTATAGATCGGGTTGAGGGGTGTGAGGATTTATAGATTGGGTTGAGGGGTGTGAGGCTTTATAGATCGGGTTGAGGGGTGTGAGGCTTTATAGATTGGGTTGAGGGGTGTGAGGCTTTATAGATCGGGTTGAGGGGTGTGAGGCTTTATAGATCGGGTTGAGGGGTGTGAGGATTTATAGATTGGGTTGAGGGGTGTGAGGATTTATAGATCAGGTGTCGTATAAAATGTGCAGACGTCACCTCCTCCCCCCGTGTGTGACGTCCTGGGTCTCTGGCGCCCCCTCTGGCAGTAGTGGACATTGCTGCTTTTGGACTTTTTCATTTCGTTCATTTCTTGGATTCCAAGCCTGATCAGTACCTGGACTCCATTGGTTCACCCTGGACCATTTTGTATAAATGGAGACCACTCCCTTAGTAGGGTGCGGTCTCATTCATCCTGAATCATCCATTCAGTTCAGTCTGTCTGTCTTCAAGCTCATGTCTGGTTTTACCCTGGTCTAGATTAATCCTGTTAAGCCTGTCTACCTGTTCATTCTGTTTACAGGTTCATGTCTGGTTTGTCCTGGTCTAGATTCATCCTGAATCAGTCATTCAGCTCATGTCTGGTTTGCCTTGCTCTAGATTTATCCTGCCCAGTTCTGTGTGTCGTTCTACAAGCTCATTGTCTGGTTTGCCCTGGTCTAGGTCAGTCCTGTTTTTCTTGCCTTCTTGTAGTATCATGTTTAGTTCTGCCTCCCATGTTTAGTTCTGCTTCCCATGTTTAGTTGCCTATTTGTTTATATCTGGTTTTCTTTATATTTCTTGCCTTGAGGTTAAAGGCTCTGTTTATTGTATTTATGTTCTGTATTCCCTGCTCTTGGTTTAAGTTCTTGGTTCCTAGAATAAATAATATATATTTATTTTTCTAGTTCAGGCTCATGGTCTATTTTCACTGCTCATTAGGCTCACACCCCTCTCTGTCAGGTCAGGTCCCCGACCCCCATCGTTACACCGTGCCCAGATATATTGAGTTGCGGCGCATTAATACATCCTGCGCGTTCGGGTCAGTTCTCATTATCCCACGCTCCTCCATCAGATCCTCCCATTTACCTTCTGCCGCTCACGGTGCATCTCCCGCTCCGTCGCCTTCAGTTTCTGTTTCAGTTCGGTGATGTTCAGGTCTAGGTGCGAGTTCTGCTTGTGGAAGCGCTCAAGCTCAGCTTCCATCTTCAAAAAGAGATGGAGGGAGAACGGGACAGCGGGTTAAACATGGAGGACGCGGTCAGGCAGGGAACTGAGTGATGTGATACACAGGTGGTTTGGGTTGAAGATGAGTCTCACCTCCTGGATCTGCTCCTTCATGTCTTTGATCTCGTTTTCTCGCGGCTCGATTTGTTTTTTCAGCTCCTTGATTTTATAATCCAGAACAAATTTAAATTTCTCCAGCTCCTGGTTCTTCTTCTTCAAGTCATAGATTCTCTTTTCCTGCAAGAAAACCAAAAACAAAAAATCCATAAGTTTAGTGAATATTACCACAAATTATACCAAATTCACCTTCATTAAATAGTCATCGAAAAAACATTAAAAAAAACATGGATTTAGGATTTTCGTACATGGTCAGGTGTCGGCTTTTAAAGCTGTGTTTCTGGTGACACTGTGTGAGTTTGGTTAATTCCCAGATACTCCTGGCGTAGTGAAGGAAAAGCAGGATTTTAATAATGACTCGGAGGCGAATATTTGCTTTAAGTTTCTTTACAAAGAGTAAAAAATGTTAATAAGGAGCAGAAAACACGTATTCTGTAAAGCCCCTCCCCCTGTCCTCTCCACCAATCAGGTGTTGATGATGCAGCGCAGGAGGGTTGCAGGTTAACTCTTCCTTTGCCTCACAGAGCCAGGGGAGTATTCTGCCCTCAACATGAATCTTGAAGAAACCGTGTATAAATGAAGAGGTATCGAGGGCAGTTCAGAAATCAAACTTAACTTTTACTACGTAACTTAAAAAGACCTCATGTACCATGTCCTGAGGAAACAGGTCCCACCCTTGAAGGGGGAGGGGGCCCACAACAAGTCAGTAAAAACACAAATCAAGAGGGACCCTGTCAGCGTGTAACAGAAGTAAACACAAAGTTACTTTCCCTCAGGATCCTTGATGTGGTCTTGACAATATGTCCCTATACAGATAATGTATGTGGACAGATTAGGTATACGCAGCCCTGTAGGAGGATAAGAGGTTAGCTCCTTGTGTCAGGTAGTCTGGTGAGGGAGCTGAAGCTGGGCCTCTACAGTAGAGCCAACAGTGCAGACCTTCAGGTTCAGGGAGCAGTTTTACCTCTGGAAGTCCAGGGCAGAGTCTCAAGATTAAAAATGAAGTCCGTGAATATGCTCTAGCTCAGAATGAAAACTTAACATAAGGCGCCTTATGTTCAATTAGCCGTTGAACAAGGTAAAAAGGGCAAATATGACGAGAATGCTAAAGCGCTTGCCGTTTAGACAGCGCTGCATTGTCCATTGCTGGACATTAGGTTAAAGGAAAGGTCAAGTGAGGGTCAGAGGCGGTTGGCAGGTAGCTCAGGCTGGTTTCAGCTTGCTCAAACTGGTTCCGAGTGTGTTTTGCAGCGGGAATTTGTGAACAGCTGATTGGAGCATGAGGTACAGCTGAGCGGCGGGAAAATTCAAGCAGCTGATTGGTAATTAGTTGTTCAGCAGCGTGAGGTACAGCTGAGCAGAGGGAAAATTCAAACAGCTGATTGGTTATTAGCTGTTCAGCAGCGTGAGGTAAAGCTGAGCGGAGGGAAAATTCAAGCAGCTGATTGGTTATTAGCTGTTCAGCAGCGTGAGGTAAAGCTGAGCGGCGGGAAAATTCAAGCAGCTGATTGGTTATTAGCTGTTCAGCAGCGTGAGGTACAGCTGAGCGGCGGGAAAATTCAAGCAGCTGATTGGTTATTAGCTGTTCAGCAGCGTGAGGTAAAGCTGAGCGGCGGGAAAATTCAAGCAGCTGATTGGTAATTAGCTGTTCAGCAGCGTGAGGTAAAGCTGAGCGGCGGGAAAATTCAAGCAGCTGATTGGTAATTAGCTGTTCAGCAGCGTGAGGTAAAGCTGAGCGGCGGGAAAATTCAAGCAGCTGATTGGTAATTAGCTGTTCAGCAGCGTGAGGTAAAGCTGAGCAGAGGGAAAATTCAAGCAGCTGATTGGTAATTAGCTGTTCAGCAGCGTGAGGTAAAGCTGAGCGGCGGGAAAATTCAAACAGCGGATTGGTTTATAAGTGGTTTGGAAGCACGAGACCAAGATATAAATTATAGCAGCATTAGGGCTTAGTCAGCGCAGCTGACAGACAAGAGGATTTTACGCTGCACAAGCGTCCCTCCCTCCCTCCCTATTTCTTGATGTCGTAGTCGTTTAATAAGGGTTAGGGGCGACCTTACGTTTGGGATGGATGGAGGCATTGGGTACTCAATCTGGCTAATCTGGAGCGGATTGGGTTTGAAGTGTTGTTTCAATATGGATTGTTAATGGTAATAAAGTTTTTGTTGATGGTTTGATGTTGGTTGCTTCCTTATACCCTTTAATAAAGCTACGGCCTATTCTTTCCAACAGCAATTCTGCTGCCATGTTTATTATTTATTTAAAGTCATTATGTTTTGTTATTTACAAGAAATAGGACATGCAATGGACATCCCTCAAATGGGCATCTTCAACCAGGGCAATTTTCTTACATTGAAGGAGATGAGGATGAGCTCCTCTTATATGCCCCTGACTATGACCTGCAGGGTGATGATCCTCTTTCCCCCTCCAGAAGAACCATTATCCCCTCCATGAGAGGGACAGATTCTGGACAAACAGGGTAAACCTTTGTTTGTTCCTGAGGAGCTTACACATCCCCGATCCTCAATTTGGACTCCAAGAGAGCACATCGTACAATTTCTAGATTCCTGCATGCTTTGCCCTATAGATAAAGAAACCCATAACACGCCAAGGGCTGAATGCCCCAGACCCACCATCCCTGGTAAAGTATGTAGTACCCCCACCGCTGATGCCAACTTTACAGAGTTCACCTCACACAACAGGTTTGTGGGCAGATGTGGTTTAGACCACTTTTCACTTATACCAGGATAAATTATTGGATACGGTGGGGCCTCTCAAAGTATTCGATATAGTCGAAGCAGCCATCGAAAATAAAATGTTGGCGATAACGAGGAATTAAAGGTCTGGATCCAGCGAGCGCTGGTACTCTGGAGAAATACCAAAGCCATGTAGGCAGCAGAGCGCCACAAATTGTGGCGCATTAAAATAAATCCAAGGTTTGCTTCCCTTTCTTCCACAGGGCATGGAAGCGATGCTGTCGGCATGCTTTCCCGCAAATCCTTTGTAAAGGATATAGGAGAGTCCGCTCAAGGCTACGCCTCCATTGACAAGGCTCAGGCCTCAGTCTGAAAGGTCTTTCCCTCTCACCTTTTTGGAAGGGCCAGCAGACAAAAGGAACTGCCCTGCTGGACATGCTGCCAGTTCCACCTCGAAAGGAGCAAGGTTCCAATTTTGGCACTACTGGGTCCACATATAGTGGCCTGTTTGTTTCCAACCAGAGCCAGATATGGCGGATCTAAAGGATCTGGTTCCGGTATCAGATCAAGACAACCTTACAGTGAGTCTGATAAAAAATTGCCCTCTTTCCCCATGTACCCGTTGGTGGTCGAATCTCCCATGTTTTTACGTAATTGGCGAGCTATAGCTGCAGATGAATAGGTCTACAGACCGTTTTGGGCTTCAAACTAGATTTCTTGTCTCCTCCATTTCAGTCCTTCACGCCCACTCCACTATACTTCTCGGAGACTGATCGTGAAGCCATTCGAGAGGAGGTACAAGAGCTTTGGTGGGAAAACGTCCATAGAGCCATTGCCACCCAGGCTTCACCAGCAGTATCTTCCTAGTATGGAATAAGGGCGAGGCCTCCAGCCTGTAATAAATCTACAGGAACTGAATGTCTGGATTCGCGACCAACATTCCAAGATGGAGGCCATTCATTGCCTTCCAGACACCATTCTAGAGAACGACTATATATGACAAATACTGGCGAATTGCCAGTGAAATACGGTGCCTGTTCGGGGGCAGTGAAATACGGTGCCTTTTCGGTGGCAGTGAAATACGGTGCCTGTTCGGCGGCAGTGAAATACGGTGCCTGTTCGGCGGCAGTGAAATACGGTGCCTGTTCGGCGGCAGTGAAATACGGCGCCTGTTCAGCGGCAGTGAAATACGGTGCCTGTTCGGCAGCAGTGAAATGCGATGCCTGTTCGAGGGCAGTGAAATCCCCCATAGAGAAGCAATGGTTAATCTATTCGTATTGAACAGCAGAGAAATGTCAGTGAAATGCCCTGATGTTCAGTGGTTTAATTCGACAGGTTTATTCAGCTGAATCCCACAGGCTTCAATGTTAAAAATATTCCTGTTTTTATGCAATATCTAATAAACTGTTTATTATTTTATAGACTTGTGCACCAATTTTTTTTTCGCATGGATTCGGTTCGTTCGGATTTTGTAAATTTTCGTTTCGGCTCGTTTTGGCCAATTTCCGTTTTGGTTCGTTTTTCGTATCGACTTTTTTTTTCGTGATTTCGGAAGTTTTTTTCGGAACGTCTGTTCTCCTCGTTTCAAAGTGTCTATTCGTTTTGACGTAAACTAATGGTCTTTCGGATCCGATATTTCTGTCGATACGATAATTCTGCCATTGAGATTTCTCATGTTTTACAAGAAGGATACATTGAGATTTCTCTGGTTTTCCGGGAAGGATACATTGAGATTTCTCTGGTTTTCCGGGAAGGATACATTGAGATTTCTCTGGTTTTCCGGGAAGGATACATTGAGATTTCTCTGGTTTCCCGGGAAGGATACATTGAGATTTCTCTGGTTTCCCGGGAAGGATACATTGAGATTTCTCTGGTTTTCCAGGAAGGATACATTGAGATTTCTCTGGTTTTCCAGGAAGGATACATTGAGATTTATCTGGTTTCACAGGAAGGATACATTGAGATTTCTCTGGTTTCACAGGACGGATACTGTAACGGATCAGCTACCCTGCAGGGGTAGTTCCGTCTGCAGCGCCGAGTCTTGCTGGAGAGTTTAGCCGGGAAGCGAGCTAGCAAGATGGGAGAGAGATTGGCAGCGGTCCCTGGATGGTCTGGAAGCGAAGGATTCAGTTATTATGCCCTCCCAAATACTCGTCGAGACGCAGTATAGGTTGTAGGTAAATCAGAGTGTATTTAGAATGGGAACAGACAGTGCTTATATACAAAATACAGCCATGCACATTCAGACTTCCCGCCCACCCCAACAGTTCTGATTGGTTGGTTCCAAGACCATTGCAGGCTTCTTTCAGGTCCTCTTCAGGCTTCACTTTGGTCCACTGGTTGTATGCAGATGAAGTCTTGACCCCACAGTGACCACATACAGTGATTTACACAACCCATTGTAAAGGGAATCAGATAGTGGGTGGCTGAGACAATGTGACTCCCAACCTTTCAGACATGTAAACAGATAACAGATACCCAAAGAGAAAGCACTTTTGCATAATCCACAAGTTACTCAAACCTATTGTACATTCTATACAAAGGAAAGCATTTGCCACTAGCGGCAGGTAGTATCTTTAAAAAAACACATTTAACTAAAGAAATATAAGTCTATTTAAAACTTAAAATGAGCAATTGACAATACATTTAAAACCACACAAAATAACTGAACATAAAGTATATTGGAGTTTGAAGCGTGGTGCGCTACGTCAGTGACGGATACATTGTAGCACGCATGTACTCCGTGGTTACTAGCAGGATGGTGCTGGGGAAAAACATGATTAATTAGAAGTCTAGCAACAGTTTTACACTAAATCTAACAAAGGAAATTAGTTCCTATAAATAAAGGGTAAACAAAATATAACAAAATAAGAATGAAATTAAACTAAATAAATCCTGTGGCGGCCGTTCCGTCACAGATACATTGAGATTTCTCTGGTTTTCCAGGAAGGATACATTGAGATGGGAATGATACAAAGAAAATTACAGAATCAGCGATATAACCGAAAAATACGTTGTCCGAAATTACTGAAATGGAACCGAAATCACGAATGGAACCGAAATCACGAATGGAACGAATATGATTTTTGATTTTACACATTTCTAGTCCATTTGAAAACTCAGAAAAGTTTTCGTTTCGGCTCGGAAATTTGTTTGGATTAGCCGTTTTCGGATCCGAAAATTTTCAGAAAATCGGCCAAATCCGAATGCACGAATCGGGAAATTTCGACCAACATTTCAAGATGGAGGCCATTCATTGCCTTCCAGACACCATTCTAGAGAACGACTGTATATGACAAATACTGGTGAATTGCCAGTGAAATACGGTGCCTGTTCGGGGGCAGTGAAATACGGTGCCTGTTCAATGGCAGTTAAATACGGTGCCTGTTCGACGTAGTATACAGTATTTGTTGAATTGTAATGCACTGACTCAGAGGCGAGTCCAGCAGATACAGCCGACCTGTGGAGGTTCATGGATCGAAATCGGTGATAATTAAGAATAGCAAAAACGTTAATAATCAACTTCCGATGAAATACCGACACTAACTTCCTGGGGTTGGTCCAAATGCTCCCAAAACAAGAGCTGCGTGTACACAAAGCGTCAGTGTCTTCTCGAGGCACACAGAACTCACACCTATATACTGCTTTCCACAGCTACAATTATACATTTTCCTAAGTATGAAGGGAAGTTTGAATTGTAATAAAGGACTCAGAGGCGAGTATTGCGTCTCTTTCCTTGTATTTATTGAAATGGCAGCAAGGATTTTAACATTTAAACTGTAAAATGCATGTAAACATCCTTAGAAAAAACACAAGTTCCAGACTAGACACTCCCACTCTTTCTAGTCCAATCCCTGTGTAGCTCCTCTTGATCTATTCCCCTGATCTCCTTCCTTCTTCCTCTTTCCTTGCTGCTGCGCAGACAGAGAAGTATACATGCGTTTTTTGCTCTCACATATTTTCTCTCCCTGATGCTACTTCAACTGCGGCGTTCGTCTACCTTAGCATCACAGCTACCTTCTCGGGTAGCTGCGGGGGTCTTTTCATACCTCCTTTTTTAATTTTATTGGCCAATTTTTCCAATAGATTTTTCCCTTACTCGTGGCTTGAACGGCGATCAGAGCTGGGAACTACCGAACGTGCATTGTGATTCTCACGCATGCGCGGTGGGGTTCCTGCGCTACCACTTCATTCCTCTCACTCTGCCTGAATCGTGCTTACTGAATGCCGCGTCAGAAACCTGCTCTAAGAGTCCTTCACAGGAGGCCGAATCAGATTCAGGGGACAGCTTCAACCAGCAATCAGTCTCCTCTGTACAGCCTGGTAACTGCTCCCCTTCGACTCTCACTCCCCAGTTACATTCCCCATCCGTGCCTCCGTTTGATCCTGCTGTCCAGGCCTCCATCAGTGTGGCCGTATTTAATGCAGTTGCCGCTATGTTGGCTGATTTTTAAAGTATACTGGCTGAGCCTGAGACCATTGCAGAGGCCACATCTTACAACTAACGCTTTCCCGTGCAATACACTGACTCACCACGGTGAAGTCCCCAGATACGCCCCCGCCATGTGCTGCGGGCAAAAGGTTAGTGAGTGGGTCCAAATATACCCAAAGAGGGGCTGGCAACCCCACACCACTGCCTGTGGACCTTTCTACCGACCAATTCTCTCGAACAAACTCACCCCCGCCAGGAGCTCGTAACCGATTTTAAATCTATACTGATATAGTGACCAGCAGCTATAGTTTATATGTCACCGCTATCAGCAGACGCTGTCCAGGGCGATTCACTCACCACGGTGAGGCCCCCAGATACACCCTGCCACGTGCTGCAAGTAAAACAATTGAATGACACGGCCAACTCTTTCGGAGGGGCTGGCACCCGCACCAATACCTGTGGCCAAAAATCCTCCAACTTTAATCTTCGTATGGGAGCCCACTCCCGCAGGGCATTTGTGGTGGAGGTCCCTAAGAGGATGAGAGCCTCCAATCCCACTCAGGAGCTGGATTTGGGCGATGACCGGAGGCATGGGCATCCGCAGCATGGGGCAAGTGGGGGCACTTGCCCCCCTGGATCAACAGGCTTAAATTATGATAAATTATTCACTGCACGCTGCAGTTCCTTGGCTCTCCACTAGGCTGCACAAGTGTCACGTCCCCACTCCACCTCCAATCCACCATGTGCTCCCACTCACTTTGCAGGCTGGGAGAGGCAGGGCTGAGATGCAGGTGCAGCTGCTCATATGGGCCACTGGATGGAATGCTGGACACAGGAAAAAAGGTAATGATTGTCAAATAAATACATTTTTATTAAGCTTGATGCCAGTGTCCCCTGATCTGAGGTCTAGTATCTGTCTGGGGAGGAGGGACACAACATGATTAAAAGTAATCTGGTGGGTGCCTGTGTTAAGCTCACAGAGCTTGCATGAGGTACAGACCAGGGCAATATTGGCAGTATACAGGCGCTCTAGGCAGGGTCTTGCCTGGGCAGTGGGGATGAGGACCCTGCCCCGGAGCTTACAATCTAAGAGGAGAGGGGACCCTGCTCTTAGATTGTAAGCTCTGGGGCAGGGTCCCCTCTCTTCTTAGATTGTAGGGTCCCCTCTCCTCTTAGATTGTAAACTCTGGAGCAGGGTCCCCTCTCCTCTTAGATTGTAAACTCTGGGGCAGGATCCCCTCTCCTTTTAGATTGTAAACTCTGGGGCAGGGTCCCCTCTCCTCTTAGATTGTAAACTCTGGGGCAGGGTCCCCTCTCCTCTTAGATTGTAAGCTCTGGGGCAGGGTCCCCTCTCTTCTTAGATTGTAAGCTCTGGAGCAGGGTCCCCTCTACTCTTAGATTGTAAGCTCTGGGGCAGGGTCCCCTCTCCTCTTAGATTGTAAACTCTGGAGCAGGGTCGTCTCTCCTCTTAGATTGTAAGCTCTGGGGCAGGGTCGTCTCTCCTCTTAGATTGTAAACTCTGGAGCAGGGTCGTCTCTCCTCTTAGATTGTAAACTCTGGAGCAGGGTCCCCTCTCTTCTTAGATTGTAAGCTCTGGAGCAGGGTCCACTCTCCTCTTAGATTGTAAGCTCTGGAGCAGGGTCCTAATAGGAGAGGGGACCCTGCTCCAGAGTTTACAATCTAAGAGGAGAGGGTTGAGGAGAGGAGATACGTGTGTGTGTATGCAGGGAAGGGGAGTGTGTATAAATATGTGTGTGTATATATATGTGTGTGTATGAAGGGGGGCTGGTGTGTGTGTGAGTGTATATATATATATATATATATATATTTGGAGTGGGGAGCCTGGTGTGCGCCAGTATCTGTGGGGGGGGGGGGTCCTGGTTTGTGTATACAGAGCTGGCCTTATAAAAACCCTTGCTTTAGTGTGTTGCTCCTGGGTGTATATATATATAGTAGTGACTAGTGCGGAGCATTGAATAGCGTTAACAGACTAGAAAGTGTAACCCTCAGATCAGACACTTACACCTTTATTCTTCTATCAGACTTGCATCATGTTTCGCAGCCTCTGTGTTACTACACTTTATTTTATGACTGTCCCCTTCATGACATTCTCAAAAGGGCAGAATATTTATGCCATTAAAATTTTGCCCCCCCTGGAAAAATTTCTGCGGACGCCCATGACCAGAGGGTGACTCTCCAGATCCTGAACCGGAGCAGGGAGGTGACGAGGACACCTTTTGATGTTCCTGCCCTGGAGAATGAGTCAGAAGACTCAGGGCCCTATTACATTCTTCGCGCACAACTTTGCGCGTGCGCAAAAACGCATTAACGCGAGGGGCAAAACCCTTTTGCGCTGTATGTTCATGCAAAAAATGCACGTTAACATTTAACGCGGATGGACCTGCGCGAGCGAGATGAACTGTGCGCGTCCTATACTTAAGTTTGTGAGCGCAAATGCGTTTTGATGCAGGACTACCTAGGGGCAAGGGCAGACCTGGATACCTTTCTAGAAGATGATCCACTGGCTTACTGGGTGTTGAGATTGGATCACTGGCCAGAACTTCGCCAATATGCTATGCAGCTACTAGGTTGCCCTTCATCTAGCGTGCTTTCTGAAAGGACGTTCAGTGCCGCTGGAGGTTTTGTCACAGACAAAAGAGTGCGTCTGTCCACCGACTCTGTAGACCGGCTGACATTTATAAAAATGAATCAGTCCTGGATCAGCAGCTATCAATCCCCTGATGCTGACGTAACGGAATAGATCGGGGATCTCTTCTGCATTCACAAAACCTCCAACCCTGCACTCTTCCACAATACCACAGAGGGGTTACTTACGGTGTGAAGGCACTTGCTGCCACCAAAGGCACAATATTTGGGTGCACTGCCACTGGCGCCTATATTACCAGATTTATATCATTTTAATATTGGACCGAGGGGTTACGGTGTGACGGCACTGTTGCCGACACTAAAGGCCCAATTTTAAAGCACCTATTGTTACTTTCATCCAAAGCCTGCATAAGTTTCACCATAATTTAGCCCAAAAAATCACTAAACTTGTTCTGCGTGTCCTAAAATGTCTCCTCTTTTCATACAGACTGCTGCCCCAAGCAGTTGTTTATGAATCGATTAAAGGAAAACCGTTTACTGTCATTTGAAATGTCATTTTTTTGTTTTTAAATGTTTCTATACATCCGAAAAATCCGCCACTTCACGGGCAGGTTACGGGGACCTCCTAGGCACGATATTTGAAGGAATTTTTCGTTTTTATTTTTAACCCTTATTTCATGGAAAACTCACTGTTCCTTTAAAAACGTTTTTTTTAAAAAACTTTTTGTCCTTGTTTCCTGTCCCCCAGGGCACTACCCTGACCCCCATACACCTTTTATGGCAAATATCTTGCATATATGCCCTCTTGGAGGGCACTCTAAAAATCGAACTTTCGAGTCCCATTGACTTGCATTGAGTTCGGTTCGTGTTCGTGTTCGCGTTCGAGCTCGAACTTTTGAAATTGTTCGAATGCGAATCAAACACGGGGGTGTTCGGCTCATCCCTACCCTTTACCTCCTGGTGTACGGGCGTCATTCATTTCAGCCGTTTCAGGAAGGGTTTCTGCCCTCTCCACTGATGTTACCAGATCTCTTCAAGAAGCAATGTCTGGGGCTCAATCTAAGTATGAGTTTAAAGGTGTCATCTATACTCCTTTCCTACATCCCATGTGGTATTAACACAACTCTGAAATTTTGGTTTACTTTATTGGCCATTGAAGTATCAGCTCATCTTCCAAAATCACAACACCTCTAGTACAGTGAGTCCCACCTAATGTGACCAGTAGCTGCTCCTCTGAGCTACCACACAATCTCAACTAAGACGCATATTGGTGGACTTTATAAAAACACCAAAAAACTTCCTCATTGGGGTGGAAACACTTTGACATAGAACTGATTATACCACGCCGCCGCCGGTGGCTTCAACATGATTTACGCACTGCGGTGAGCCCAACTGTCCCTTGACCACCACCAAGGGGAATAACCCATGCACCTCATAGGACACGAGGCTGTTTGGCCAGGCAGATGTCCTCAGTGGCTGGTGCCACCCGTGTGCACACACGCTCCCCATACTGCTGAGGTGACCAGGAGTGTTAGTATACTGACCTCTAGGTTTTATTTATTTATCTGCAAAGTATGTTACCAGGAGAGTAACATGGAGATTTCTCTCGTTTTTCCGGTATGTCCTGAGTTCATGAACATAGTAATTCTGTAAAACTGTATGAATTTCAATGTATACTACCGAGGAAGTAATTCCTGACCATGTTGTGTGGACATTTTTGCACGTCCTACCTAGGGTGGGATCATGTAGCTTCTTACATAATTCATTTTAGAACCCTTAATATTGTGTTTTGCAGGAAGTCATCCGGTCATTGTTTACAGATCTGTACAGACTCTGACCCAACCACCTCAACAGGCAGAGAATTTCACAACTTTATTGTCCTCACTGTCCTATCACCCTTCTTATGCTTTAGGCGGACTTTCCGTTAGTCCACTTTAAATGGCTACTAAATGCTGGCACTGAATATTTTTTATAATTGGCTCGTCGATCAGCGAGGCAGACAATGTTCTGGGTGCAGTTGCCCTATGATCCTGTTTTGGCTAAGATTTCCTCAGGGATGTGTCAGAATATTCTGGGCCGGTCACACCGTTTGCTCAGTTCTCAGAGGATGCTCGGGGGATCTCCTCTAATAGATATTTTCCTTCTAGTCTTGCGGAGATAGGTCTGTCAAGGTTCCACACCTGTGGGTACAACTGAACTCCGATATTTTGTTAACCTGATTTTGGGGAGCCTTGTGTGGTCACTACTGCCAGAGGTCTTTGGTCTGCTTCGGACCGGCTCCCTCAACATAGCGGTTTGAGAGTGCTGACAGGTCTTGTGCCCTCCGTCATTTCTGCAGGGGATGGTAGATTGCTCAGTCTTCCTCAGGATGATCGTCTTCCCAATAGACCGGTCTCCGTATTTCCTGGGAGGTCTTTGCTCCCCACTTTTCACTTGGGTGGCCTCTCGTTTTGGATTAGGTTTTCCCGAAGGGCATCAGGGCCTTATTGTTTTCCCTCTCGTGTTAGGGGTTGGGAAGTCCACTCTGTCGACTTTCGTGCTTGCCTGGATTTGTACAAGTTTTTTCTGCTCCCTCGAATAGGAGTCTTGCACTCTTTCCCCGCGCTCCGCAGCGGTTTTCCCTCTTGTTTGTTTCATTCGGAGCCCCTCATCGGGCTGTGGGATCGGCCACGTTAGGCAATTGGCTCTGGGCTTGCTGACCCTTTTGGGCGTAGATGTTTAGTGTTAGGGACGCCCTCTGTGATTGGCACTGGCTTCTTCAGCAGTGGCTCCTGGCTCTCGCTTGGAGGATTGGGATCCTCTGCACCTAATGTGTTTTTATTTCTGTCTCCTGTTTCTCGGGACAGTGAGTTTTCCATGAAATAAGGGTTAAAAATAAAAACGAAAAATTCCTTCAAATATCGTGCCTAGGAGGTCCCCATAACCTGCCCGTGAAGTGGCGGATTTGTAGGATGTATAGAAACATTGCCATCAGAGACCCACACACGACACAATAATAATTGTATGCTAACATAGGCCCTTCGGGAGAGGTACATGACCTACAAATACTGGAATATTACGTTTAAATCTAAGGAGTGTGATAAAGATTTTATTAAGCCCTTGATGACAAATGACGTAACATCTACATCATTAATGATTGGCTTTACAGAGCCCTGGTCCTTAAGGGGTTAAACAGCATATCAGAGAGGATCATATAGTAGAAATGAACACTTCTTAGAATTGAAAACAACAACAGTGTTTGTTCATACATGTGCAGAAGTCCCCACCAGTCTGCAAGCAATGTATCAAATTCTAATTGCTAATTAGAAGTATATGTTATTTCCAAACACTAATTAAACACCTGTTGTTTACGCTGTTTGAGAGCACAGGTCATTTAGAGGTGAGAATCTTTGCACCTAGACGACATTAGGTAGTTTTTTAATTCAATATCTAATAAACTGTTGCTTATAATATTCTGCAAACAAGAAGGGTGTTTGTGAGGGTCCTGAGAACGAACAACAGCACAATGGCCTGCTCTACGGTGGGTGCCCGCTCAGGTCTCACAAACAAGGTTTTAGCTTGCTTGTGCCATTACAGGGATGAATTTTCCATATGCAAATCAGCCTGCTCTCACCCAAAAAGGGTGGCCAGTGCTGATTGCCAAGGACGTCATCCCTGCACGAGAGGTGCAGCAACCCCCGACGATCGTTTCGGCCTTCTTGGGCCTCGTCAGGAGGGTATAGCTGACACCCCTCTAGGCACATCAAGCAAGGGGTCCACGTCTGGATGACCCTTTACAATTATAGTGAGAAACAAGAAGGGTGTTTGTGAGGGTCCTGAGAACGAACGTTGTTTGTGAGACCTGAGCGGGCACCCACCGTAGAGCAGGCCATTGTGCTGTTGCTCGTTCTCAGGACCCTCACAAACACCCCTGTTGTTTCTCACTATAATATTCTGCAGTAAAGAGTCTCTTTATTTCTAGATTTTTTTGTATTTTTTTAAGCATTTTTTATACTTTTTTCAAAAAAAAAATTCCAACTCGAACCGAACACGCCAAAAAGTTTGACGTTTGCGAACTGCCAAAGTTCGAATCGAACTCCGAACCGATCGAACCGAACAGCTCATCCCTAGCGTTAAGCAAGTGTTGCATTTCCTGGAACGCTGACCTGATGACAAAGATCTGTCCCTAAAGTAACGGTGACACCGCGGACGCTATTGTGCGTCATTTGCTGTAACTGGGTCAGTTACGTTCGAGCACTGGATTTCCATATCTGATCCGCAGGCAGTCCGGATCCACATCTCTCATCGTACAAAAACATAAATTTCATCAGTTTTCTACCCAGCGTTTCCAACTGCGACTCTGACATGAATGCGATCGTCACGTCTCAAAGCGCTGATTTATGAATGAGACGTCACAATAACCCCCCCCCCCATCATACTGGAGCCCATACACACTGTGTGTCAGCACTGAGACGCGCAGGATGGTACCTTGTCCTGGATGGTTTCATCTCTCTCCTGAATCTCTCTCTTTAACCCTGGATGTCTTTCTCCAGGGATCTGATAACACCCTGCAGCTTCTGCTGCTCCACCTTCATTTTCTCTATGTCTGTGGAGCGCTCCTCTATCTCCTTCTGCAGGCTGCCGAACTGCACCAGGGAGAAACACCAGCGTCAACCACCGCGTGCAGGCTCTGAGTGACACACTGAGAGAGCAGACAGACTCAGACATACAGGCAAACACACAGCCAGAATGACACACAGACATACTGGCACACACACAGCCAGAATGACACACAGACATACAGGCACACACACACACACACAGCCAGAATAGAAACATAGAAACATAGAATAATGTCGGCAGATAAGAACCTTTCGGCCCATCTAGTCTGCCCAATTACATGGATACTTTACCTGGATTTATCTTTTGTTTAGGATAGCCTTATCCCTATCCCATGCCTGCTTAAATTCAATCACTGTTTTGGCCTCTACCACTTCTACTGGAAGGCTGTTCCATGTATCCACCACCCTCTCAGTAAAATAATGCTTCCTGATGTTACTTTTAAACCTTTGCCCCTCTAATCTAAGACTATGTCCTCTTGTTTTGCTACTTTGTTTCCTTTTAAATATACTCCCTTCCTCTACCTTGTGGATTCCCTTTACGTATTTAAATGTTTCTATCATATCTCCTGTCTTTTTTCCAAGCTGTACATGTTAAGATCATTAAGCCTTTCCTGGTAACTTTTCTCCTTCAAGCCGTACACCATTTTAGTAGCCCTTCTCTGAACTCTCTCTAAGGTGTCTATATCCTTCTGGAGATACGGTCTCCAGTACTGCACACAGTACTCCAAGTGAGGTGTAGCGCTCACTCCCGGAGGAGCCGCTGAAAATGAACCACGGGTCAGTCTCCCCGCACTAGGGAATAAATATACTCCAGCACCGTTGTGGATTTTATAAATTATATAGTTTACTGAAGTAAAAGGCATAAAATAAGACACGGTGTTCGTAGATATATTTACAGTATTTCGTATTGCGGTAAACGCGCAGCGGGAAAAAGAAATGCGAGACTTCGTATTTCTGGAAAACGCGACCGAGCAGAAAAAATACAATGATTCGTAATTACGAGAAACGCGCAGCGGAAAATAAAATAAGATGCGAATCTTTCCCCTTTTTCGAATACTAAGGAGTGAGTCCCGAACAGGTTAAGTCCCGAATTGTGAGTGTATGTGTGTGTTATGGTACTCGGGTACTATTCAACTGGCCAGTGAATCTTTTAAGCGATGTCTTCGACTAGTCACGTTGGGGCCCTGTGGGTTTCAGAAATAAACAACAGCGTGCTTGAACTTTTGTGGAAACGGCCTTGGAGGCCTCTCACCCATCCGCTGATCACCCAGGCTCCGCTGATCCAGGACGTCTCTCCGCTTGTCTCCGCGCTGGGATACCGGCTATTGGATCGATATTCAGGCTCTCTGTGTTCCGGCCCGGACTTGTCCAGCTACCGCCTGCTCTCCCATCCGTTGGACTCGCGGTACTCCTTACTCGGGGTCCTCAGCTTGTCTGAAATACACTTGGTGGTGATGGCCGGTGGGTAAGGCTCCTTCTGGCAAGGCAGGATAACCCCACTCGATTCCTGATAGGCCACACTTGCGCTCCGGCCTGGTCACGATTCCGCTCAGCAGCACTGCGTCCTCTTCCATGCACTCCCTGGCGCGCTCTGGCGCGTTCTCCACGAGGCTCAGGATGTACAGCGTCCTGTGTCCCACCCACTTCCTGTCTGTTTGCAAAGCACGCCGGAAAATGTAGTCCCAATGTTCAGTGTCTCTGATCGCGCTTGTCTCCCTCCGGTGGCCAAAAATAGGTACTGCCACAGTCAGATTTAAACACAGCGCTACACTCTCCCCCCTCCTAGAACTCTTGGGTCTCTCCAAGGAGGTACAACAGTTACATGTACATTTTGATACAATTAGATAACAGATACAGGATTGACAGCAAACATACAGTGGGTTAGATACATTTCTTCAAGTTGACTCATGTTTTGTGCTAACATAGCAGACACTTCGGGCAACCTCTGCACTGTGGTGATGGCTTCTTCAGTGCTATGTCCTGGTGAGTCGTAGGTGAGTCGTTGGGGCGGTCGAACAGAGCGCTTTGGTTCAGGCTCAATCCGTTCCTCTTCAGGTGGAAGTACTATAGGTGCTGGCTCAGTCCTTCTTTCTACTACTGGAGCAGACATTTCTTCGGAGTATGATCCCTCCAGTGAAGGCATAGAACTGTAGTCATAAGACTCGGCTTCAGGAGCTACAGGAATTTCAACAGTCTCAGGAACCTCTAGCTGAAATTCAAGAGCTTCAGGGATTTCAACAGTCTCAGGGACTTCCAGCAGAAATTCAGGAGCTTCAGGCCTCAAGTTCCTCTCCCACCGCTCAGGAACAACGACAACCTCCTCAGGCTCCGGTGAGCGCATCCAGTCCAGACAATAACTCTCTTCTTCACTGTCTCTTTCGCTCTCTTCGACAACCCGGGTCTGTTGGGACCGAGTAACAGGAGGCAAACGTGGAGTTGGCGGAGGCAGTTCGTCCCCAACTGGTATCCTCACAGCCTCTCTCAAAGGTAACAAATGATTCCAGTGCCAGTTCTTAAGAGGCCCAGCCTTTCCATCCGGCCGGATTTGATACACCGGCAGACCCGGCAGTTGCTTGCAGACAATGTAGACTTGAGAACTCCATCTATCCGCCAACTTGTGCCTCGCAGCAGCACCCAAGTTCTTCAACAAAACCCTATCACCGGGTTGTAGATCTTGTATCCGAACTTTCAAGTCATAGTTCCTTTTGTTCCTTTGTTCCCTGTTTCCTGAGGTCAACCGGGCCTGTTCAAACGCAGAAGCCAGGTTCTTCCGAAGTCTATCCACGTAGTTTCTATGGGAAGCTACCGACGTCTGGTCTAGAGATAACCCAAACGCCAAATCAACCGGCAGTCGGGCTTCTCTTCCGAACATAAGACGGTACGGTGAGTATCCAGTTGCATCACTCTCCGTACTGTTATATGCATGCACCAGAGTAGCTATGTGACGACTCCAACTCTGCTTCTCTATGTTTGACAAAGTCCCCAGCATATTCAGCAGCGTGCGATTAAACCTTTCAGGCTGAGCATCACCTTGAGGGTGATATGGTGTAGTTTGGGTCTTTTGGATTCCCAACAGTTCCAACAATTGCCCAACAAGTCGGCTTTCAAAGTCTCTACCCTGATCAGAGTGTATTCTCCTTGGCAGGCCGTAGTGAACAAAGAACTTTTCCATCAGAACCTTGGCTACTGTCGGAGCACGTTGATCTCTTGTGGAAAAGGCTTGAGCGTAACGAGTGAAATGATCAGTCACTATCAGAATATTCCCTTGCCCGCTAGCATCCGGCTCTAAGCACAGGAAGTCAATGCACACCAAATCCATGGGTCCCTGACTCTGTAGATGGCTCATTGGAGCTGTTCGGGTTGGTAGAGTTTTCCTCTGAATACACCTCAGACAAGAATGGCAGTAACTTTCCACCTCAGCTCTCATGCAAGGCCAATAGAATCTGTCTCGCACCAGCTTAAAAGTTCTTTCAGCACCCAAATGTCCATGCTCATCATGTAACGATCGCAGCACACTCTCTCTATGCTTAGTGGGAAGGAATAGCTGTTGAGTCTCTTCAGCATTAGTTGAGGGGCCCCTTCGGTAGACCACCCCATCCAACATCTTCAACCGTTCCCACTCTTTATAGACCAATCTGGCTCCATCCGGGGAATTGGTCAGCAGAATTTCCCGCTGGTTCGCCGTCAGGGCCTTTATGGTCAATGCAATTAAAGGGTCTCTGGCCTGATCCGCCGTCAGGTCTTGTTTTGAAAAGGTAGGTAGACTTTCATCCCTCAATTGAGTAGGGTTGCAGTAGAACTCAGGAACAGCCGCAGTCATGACTCCTATGGCCTCCGCTTCGATCCCTCCCTTGACCCGGCGCTCTGCTCCTTGACACAAAGCTTGCACCCCGTCTGGAGTCAACTGAGTCCATTCTGTAGTGTAGGGTCTTCTCGACAGAGCATCAGTGTTAGGACCCGAGGGTTGCGTCCTCCTCGCGGTCCCTCCTGGTGTCCTATGCGCGCGGGCCGCCGCCGCTTCCGGGTATGAGGCTTCCCAGCGGCGTGACGTCATCACGCCTCCACCGTGGTGCCTCCTGTGTCATGTGATCCTGTTGGCCAATCGGGAGGCAGGGCGCCTGATTTAAACCTGCTTTTGCTTTTGTCTGCGCCCTTTCGTGGTTTTAGCTTGCTAGACCCTTTGGTGCTGTATTCTAGATTCTGATTTGACTTACTGTGCATGACCTGGCTTTTGGCAACCGACTCTGAGTATCTCTATATCCCTTTGACCCGGCTTTTGTGTTTTGACGCTGCATTTGGTTTCTCCCTGTGTACTGTACTGTATTACTACTCGCTATCACTTAACCCAGCCACCACAAGGACTGGTATTGTGATTAGATTTCAAGGTTTTTCCTGTTACCTGTGTATCCTCCTAACGTACCCTTCGACTTGCGTGTACTAGCTTGACGTACACTCTCTGGCACTCCGTATTGTCTTGTTTCTAGACCAGCCACCCTTAGGACTGGTCTCTGTCCTCTTTGCCTACGTCCCTGCCTTATAGGTTCACTTCTAGCTACTGCGTAACCCACCCAACTACAAGGACTGGTATCGCATTTAGGGTTCCACCCTCCTGTTTCGCCCTAGGGCTGACCATAGCTACCTACGGGTACGTGTGTCCGCCTGACAATCAGCATCTCGATTATTCACCCCAGGGCGATACTTCAGGCTGAACCGAAACCCTGACAGAGCGGCCAACCACCGATGTCCCGTTGCGTCCAGTTTCGCAGTAGTAAGAACATAGGTAAGAGGATTGTTATCCGTTTTTATCACAAACTCGGCTCCATACAGATAGTCTTTTAACTTGTCTACCACTGCCCACTTTAAGGCTAGGAACTCCAACTTGTGGGTAGGATAGTTCTTTTCAGAAGGCGTAAGGCTCCGACTCACATACGCTACAGGCCTCAGCAATCCGCCATACTCCTGATACAGGACTCCTCCTAGCCCTTCTCTGCTGGCATCCACATGTAACTCATACGGCTTGTGCGGGTCCGCATAGCCCAAGACAGGAGCTTGAGTTAGACTCTCCTTTAGCTTCAAGAAAGCACCTTCACACTGACTAGTCCATTCGCCCTGTATGGACTCTCGAGCTTTCCTTGGCCCTGGAGCTGACGGGTTTCGGTCAGAGGCCTTGCAACCTTCTTCGGTGTTTTCCTTCTGTAGGAGTTTGTTCAGTGGTTGAGCTATCTTCGCGAATCCTCCTACAAATCTTCGATAATAGGAACAGAACCCCAAGAAAGATCTAAGTTCAGTGACGTTTCTGGGTCTGGGCCAAGAAGCTACGGCCTCCAACTTCCGAGGATCTGTCGAAACACCTTCTGCTGAGACCACATGTCCCAGATACGTAACAGACGGTAGACAGAATTGGCATTTTTCCAGAGACAGTTTCAATCCCTCTTCATGGAGCCTCTTCAAGACCTTCTCCAAACGTTGCTCATGCTCTTCCAGAGTCTTCCCAAACACGATTATGTCATCCAGGTACACTAATACTTCGATCAGATTCATGTCCCTGACGGTCTTCTCCATCAGCCGTTGGAACGTGGCTGGAGCCCCCGTAAGGCCTTGAGGCATTCTGTTGAATTCAAAGAACCCCAGTGGACAGATGAACGCAGTTTTCTCTTTGTCTTCGGGATGCATTGGTATCTGGTGATACCCACTTCGCAGGTCTAGCACGCTAAACCATTTTGCTCCAGACAAACACTGTAAGGCATCTTCTATCCGAGGAGTAGCATATTGGTCTGGGATGGTTCTCCGGTTCAATGTGCGGTAGTCTATGCATAGGCGGACAGAACCGTTCTTCTTCCGGACCATCACTATTGGAGATGAGTATGGACTCCTGGACTCTTGGATCACCTTGGTTCTTTGCAATTCATTCAGCTGTTCTCGCAGATCATCTAAGTCTCCCAGCGGGACTCGTCTTGACCTTTCACGAAACGGCTTGTCCTCTTGTAATCGAATGCGGTGTTCGGTACTTTTGGCTAGGCCTACATCGAACTCCTCTTTCGAGAACAGTTCTCTCCATTTCAAAACTTGAGACTGAAGACGTTTCTTCCACTCGGATGAAATGGGAGCGTCTTTGGGGTAGAATCTTTCATCTGGAATCTCTTTATCCACTCCCCCTCCTAAATCGGTGGAGAGGGGCGTAGCGGACTCTACTTGCCCGATAGGCATTCGTGCTTTAAGGACTACTGGAGAATCAGACACATTGCACACGCTGACTGAGACTCTCCCTCGTGTTCTTTTCAGAGCTTTAGTGGAGATTATTTCAGGGATTACTTCGACTCCGGTTTCACTCCCATGATTAAAATCGGTTTGCCACCACATAGGGACCTGGTTGCGACCCATTCAACTTGACTGAAGCCTGGAAACTTGCTACTTCTCCTGCTTGCAGAACCTTCTCCGTTCCTTCTAATCTCCACAGGCGCCCCACTTCGGCAGGTGCTTTCTGTTCTTCGACCATCCTCTGATAGACTGGACGTAACATTGGGTGCACTCCTTGAGTAGAACCTTCTTCCAATACGATAGGTGTCAGGAGACGCCGCACCAAATCAGTATTCGTCCCCACTATCATGGAACTTCTGTTTGCACCTGAGGGTCGAGGACACACAATGGCCAATGCATCACAACCTCCGGACTGTCCGATGACTTCGGATCCGATCTCCAATTTCACCTGTAAATACCCGTCATAGGGGAGTTTCTCAGTTCCGATACCCCAGATTTCCAGGTCCTTCAATTTCTGTAAAGGAATGTGCTTCAAATGTTTCTCATAGAAGTCTCGGTAGATCAATGTCACTTGAGCCCCTGAATCCAACAGGGCTTTAGTGTAGACTCCCTCCACTTGGATTGGCACAATAGGAGAAGGACCTATCAGTTGGTCAGGAAACTTGGTGGCGGTATCAGGACACTTAGACCCAGTTTGCTGTACCCTGGCCTTTTTCTTGGCCAATGTAGGTTTTGGGTGTGCATTGCTTCCCCATGACGTAGGTCCGGATGCTAAGGGAGTAACTCTTTCAGTCCTGGCAGGCTCAGCAGTTGGCCGGACTTTGGGCCCTCTCGCCCTCTTAGCCCTGGCTGGATTTTTGGAGCGGGGTTCAATCTTCGGGCACCTAGGTTGCTCCTTCACTGGCGCCCTATGGCGTTTCCCGCCGGTGAGGTAGATAACAGTTCTTTCAAGGCTTTTAATAATTCATCAACTCTATTCTTCTCAGGCTTTCGGTCTTTGCATTGTGCGCGGAAGTGGCCCATTTCTCCACAACCAAAACATCTCTTTTTAGAAAGTGGAGACGCAGTCGCCTGTTGTGATTCAGTTAAAGGACCTTGGCTAGACGCCACAGCAACTTCGGTTGTCTGCATACCTGTGAGGAACTTCTGCATCTCGGCCTGCATCTCTGTCACCTTCATCAACACTCGGCACAGTTCCGCGTGCGCCTGCTGCAATTCGGCTTGAGCTTCCTGTACTTTCTTAACAGTTTTGTGCAATTCACCACGTTCAGAGAGGGGTGATTCTTTGGCAGCCCTCTCTGTGGATTTAAAAACAATCAGGTGCTCTTGCTCGTACACGTCGGATCCGTAAGTATCCAGCGAATCGCTTTCAGGCTGCAGACAGTCGTTATGCCTTACAGGTTGTGCGTAAGCCCTTTCCCCTCGCCTGAAGGATTTTTCCTCCAGTAAAGCCTCCTCCTCTCTGACAGCTCGGATCAGTTCCAGGTACTTCAGTTCCTGATTACCTGCCCTGCTTCTCAGCTGCAGCATCACCGGATCTAGAGGTTGAGAGCCCCTCAGGATCTGTTTTATTCGGATCTTATCCACTTCGGCCGGCTCGGCCCCTTTCTTGAGGAGTATCTGGTGCAGAATCTTATCTAGGCGCCTCATGTATTCGGTCATTCTCTCACCTTTCCGCTGATAGGTGTGTTCGTACTGATATACAAGCTCTGCGGCCTTTTCTGTTCGCCCAAAAACTTCCTCCAAAACGTTTAAATAATCTAAAGCAGTACAGTCTTTTCTACTCAGTTTTAGGTTTCTCACCGCTTCTGACGCAGGTCCTTTTAAGCTCTCGGTGATCCTTTGCTTTTTCTGGGCTTCAGGGACGCCCCACTCATCCAGAGCCTGCATCGCCTGTTCTACCCATTCCTCAAAGGTTTCTTCTCCCGCCGGGAGTTGGTACGTTTCCTGTAAAATTTCTCAACCGTCGATAACCGAAGTTAGTGTGCGGAGGGCTTGTTCTCTGACACTTAGCCAGCAAATCTCCAATAGCCACTATGAATTCAGGCCCGATCATGGCCAATGGACTGGGCGCGGGAACACTTGCGGATTCGCCACGTGGCGCACTTGGCTGAATCAGTTGGACTTCCACCTCATCGGTCAGCTTCATGCTCACGCCCTGAAAACATACTGGAACACCCTTTCTCCATTCAAAAAGAACATACGTGTGAGAGGTATCTGTGTTCTTTTTAATGTCCAGAATTAACCCCGATGGTCTGGTGTCAGCACGGCCACGGCCTGGCGAATCTGATCTTCGGCCCAAGTGTCTGCGGGAATATCCATGACTATACAACATTCTAACTGACTACTGTGCTCCGCACACCATTCGGCAACAGTGTCTGGATCCATATTTAACCCTTTAGATGCGGTTTTTCCAGAGACTGGATCCCGGAAACGAGCCCCACGTGTAGCGCTCACTCCCGGAGGAGCCGCTGAAAATGAACCACGGGTCAGTCTCCCCGCACTAGGGAATAAATATACTCCAGCACCATTGTGGATTTTATAAATTATATAGTTTACTGAAGTAAAAGGCATAAAATAAGACACGGTGTTCGTAGATATATTTACAGTATTTCGTATTGCGGTAAACGCGCAGCGGGAAAAAGAAATGCGAGACTTCGTATTTCTGGAAAACGCGACCGAGCAGAAAAAATACAATGATTCGTAATTACGAGAAACGCGCAGCGGAAAATAAAATAAGATGCAAATCTTTCCCCTTTTTCGAATACTAAGGAGTGAGTCCCGAACAGGTTAAGTCCCGAATTGTGAGTGTATGTGTGTGTTATGGTACTCGGGTACTATTCAACTGGCCAGTGAATCTTTTAAGCGATGTCTTCGACTAGTCACGTTGGGGCCCTGTGGGTTTCAGAAATAAACAACAGCGTGCTTGAACTTTTGTGGAAACGGCCTTGGAGGCCTCTCACCCATCCGCTGATCACCCAGGCTCCGCTGACCCCAGGACGTCTCTCCGCTTGTCTCCGCGCTGGGATACCGGCTATTGGATCGATATTCAGGCTCTCTGTGTTCCGGCCCGGACTTGTCCAGCTACCGCCTGCTCTCCCATCCGTTGGACTCGTGTACTCCTTACTCGGGGTCCTCAGCTTGGTCTGAAATACACTTGGTGGTGATGGCCGGTGGGTAAGGCTCCTTCTGGCAAGGCAGGATAACCCCACTCGATTCCTGATAGGCCACACTTGCGCTCCGGCCTGGTCACGATTCCGCTCAGCAGCACTGCGTCCTCTTCCATGCACTCCCTGGCGCGCTCTGGCGCGTTCTCCACGAGGCTCAGGATGTACAGCGTCCTGTGTCCCACCCACTTCCTGTCTGTTTGCAAAGCACGCCAGGAAATGTAGTCCCAATGTTCAGTGTCTCTGATCGCGCTTGTCTCCCTCCGGTGGCCAAAAATAGGTACTGCCACAGTCAGATTTAAACACAGCGCTACAGAGGTCTCACCAGTGCTCTGTACAGTGGCATGAGCACTTCCCTTTTCCTACTGCTAATACCTCTCCCTACACAACCAAGCATTCTGCCAGCATTTCCAAGCATTCTGCCAGCATTTCCTGCTGCTCTATTACATTGACTACTTACCCTTAGATCCTCTGAAATAATAACCCCTAAATACCAACCCTCAGATGTATCAAATATTCTATATTCAGCCCTTGGGTTTTTACGTCCCAGGTGCATTATCTTGCACTTATCCACATTAAAACTCAATTGCCACAGCTCCCTCCATTTTTTTTAGTTTACCTAAATCATTTGTCATTTGGCTGATCCCTCCAGGAAACGTCAACCCTGTTGCAAATCTTTGTGTCATCAGCAAAAAGACATACTTTACCATTAATACCTTCTGCAATATCACTAATAAAAATATTAAAGAGAATGGGTCCAAGTACTGACCCCTGAGGTACCCCACTGGTAACAAGACCTCGAGCCGAATAAACTCCATTTACCACAACCCTCTGTTGCCTGTCACTCAGCCACTGCCTAATCCATTCAACAATATTGGAATCCAAACTCAAAGATTGCAATTTATTGATAAGCCTTCTATGCGGAAGAGTATCAAAAGCTTTACTGAAATCTAAATAAGCAATGTCTACTGCACCACCTGTGTCTATTATTTTTGTTACCCAATAAAAAAATCAATAAGATTAGTTTGGCATGATCTCCCTGAGGTAAACCCATGTTGTTTCTGATCCTGTAATCTATGTGTTTTTAGATGTTCAACAATCCTTTCCTTTAACATGGTTTCCATTAATTTCCCCACTACTGACGTAAGACTAACTGGCCTATAGTTCCCCGATTCCTCCCTACTACCCTTCTTGTAAATGGGCACAACATTTGCTAATTTCCAGTCTTCTGGGACGACTCCAGTTAACAAGGATTGGTTAAATAAATCTGTTAACGGTTTTGCTATTACACCACTGAGCTCTTTTAATAATTTAGGGTGGATCCCTTCAGGCCCCATTGACTTATTTGTCTTTACTTTAGACAGCTGCTGTAGAACCTCCTCCTCTGTAAACTCATATGTAAATGTCTCGTTAGTGTTTCCTCCTAACTGAGGTCCTTTTCCTTCCTTTTCTTCTGCAAAGACTGAACAAAAATATTCATTGAGGCAGTCAGCGAGACTTTTATCCTCTTCTACATACCTTCCTTCCTTTGTTTTTAATCTAACTAATCCTTGTTTTACTTTTCTTTTCTCGTTTATGTTTCTAAAAAATGTTTTGTCCCCCTTTTTTACTGACTGAGCTATTTTCTCTTCTGCGTGTGCTTTGCCTCTTTCTGCCTAATCTTATAGGTTTGCCTATCTTCTTCACTCTGAGTTTTTTTATAATTATTGAATGCTATCTTTTTGTTCTTCACTATTTTGGCCACTTCTGCAGAGTACCACAGTGGTTTCTTCCCTTTTTTGTTTTTGCTAAAAAGCCGAATGCAATTGCCTGTGGCCTTCAATAATGCCTCCTTTAAATAATCCCATTTCTCCTGGACTCCCTTTAAACTCCTCCAGTCTGATAATGACTCATTCACACAAAATCCCATTTTAGAAAAATCAGTTTTTTTAAAGTCTAAAACTTTTGTTTTTGTGTGGTGCAGCTCCATCCCTGTTCTTATATTAAACCACACTGACTGGTGATCACTAGATCCCAAATTTTCACCTACAACAACGTCTGATACCAAACCTCCATTTGTGAGTATTAAATCCAATATGGCCTCTTTACGGGTCGGCTCCTCAACTACTTGTGTTAGAGATAATCCCAGTAAGGAGTTTAGAATATTTGTACTCCTGGTGCACCCAGCTGTTTTGGTTTTCCAGTTCACATCAGGAAGATTAAAGTCCCCCATGATAATAACTTCCCCCTTCATTGTCATTTTGGCTATTTCCTCAAGCAGCAGATTATCTAGCTCTTCTACTTGTCCAGGGGGTCTATAGATCACACCTACACGAGCTCCTGTATGATTGCCAAATGTTAGCGTAACCCAAACTGACTCTATGTTCACCTCGCTCACTTTTATTTGGTTCATTTTTATGTTGTTTTTCACATACAGGGCCACTCCTCTTCCTTTCCTACCTTCTCTGTCTTTTCTATATAAAGAGTACCCCGGTATTGTTATGTCCCAGTTATTTTTCTCACTGAACCATGTCTCAGTAACCACCACTAAATCTACTTTTTCAGCTGCCATCATTGCCTCCAGTTCATTGATTTTATTGACTAAACTGCGAGCATTTATAGACACGACTCTGAGCTTGTCATTTTTTACCCCGCATGTTGCTTGCACCCTCCGATTTAGTTTTGGGGGACAGTCAGGCAGATTGTTTTTTACCCTTTTGTCCCCCCTCCTAGTTTAAATATTTCTTTGTGAAACCTTTGAACTTCTCACTGAGAACATATGTTCCCCTATGAGTAAGATGCAAACCATCTTTTTTATACAGTTCCTTTCTGCTCCAATTAGAGCTATCATGGGACACAAAGCCAAATCCTTGCTCCCGACACCATTCCCAAAGCCACAAATTAAATTCCCTATTGCGCATCTGCCTATCCTGAATGTTATGCACAGGCAGAACTTCAGAGAATGACACAGTGGACGCAATCTGCTGTATTTCACCTCCAAGAACACAAAAATCTTCCTTAATCTCAGAAACTCATTGCTAGCCAAGTCATTTGTCCCTAGATGGACTAGAACGTCCACTTCCCCTTGCTGCTTTGCTTGTTTGACAATATTGAGAATACGTCTCTTGTCTCTACAAGCAGTAGCCCCAGGAAGACCTCTCACCAAACCACTACTCTCCAGCTCAACACCTCTTATGATAGAATCACCCTGCAATAATTGCCTTCTATCAAGTCCCACCTTTTCCTTTTTGTCCTTGGTTGCAGTCCTGCATACCTTAGGCATAGGGGATGGTGGTTCCTCAACTATGGTATCTGAGCCTACTTCCGTCTTACTACTACACTCTGAAAGTGCCTCAAAAGAATTAAGAAGAGCCACAGACAGTGGGACATGCCTTCTATCCACAACTCTAAGTCTACCAGATTTTACAGTAGTCCATCTGCCGCTCCTAGGAGGCCTCTGTTGGCAGTGGTTTTGTAACAGTCATAGCCTCAGTTTGTCTAACAGATAATTTACAAATCTCAGACTTCAAACAGGCAATTTCCTGCTGCAATAAAGAGAACTGCCTACATATCAGGCACACTCCAAACCTCCAAAAATTGGATCTAAAAACAAATGCATGACAGCTCTTACTCTGGACCAAGCCTGCCATTATAAAAGAATGGATTTAAAACCAGCAAATCTTACCTTTTTTGTAGGTTTTCTACCTCCTCTCTAACCTCAGACTACCTCCAGAATATCTCAAAGTGCCTCACTTAGAAGGCTTCCCAAGCTCTATTAGACAAGCTAATATCAGCAATCTTTATATAGTTGTAGCGCTGTGTTAGAAATCATCTTGCTGTGGCAGTACCTATTTTTGGCCACAAGATGGAGACTGTCGCGATC
The DNA here is from genome assembly GCA_009667805.1 of Leptobrachium leishanense. Taxonomy (NCBI): domain Eukaryota; kingdom Metazoa; phylum Chordata; class Amphibia; order Anura; family Megophryidae; genus Leptobrachium; species Leptobrachium leishanense. The sequence continues at coordinate 4,233,899 of CM019070.1, read as the reverse complement.
AGATACTGGACATTGAGACTACAACGCCCGGCATGCTTTGCAGGAAGACAGGAAGTGGGTGGGGACTGGAGACTTACATCCTCTGCCTCGTGGAGAAAGTTCCAGAGCGCGCCAGGGAGTCAGAGGGAGCAGACGCAGAGACAGAGAGAGAGAGAGATCGCAAGAGGGCCTAAGCCAGAGCCTGAGCGAGACCTGTCAGAGTCATTTATTTGGACATTCAGCCTGAAGAGAAAGAGAGCGCTCCAAGTTCCAGAGATTGCTGCAGATCTAAGAGACCAAAGACCTCGAGTAAGGAGTTGCCGCGGGTTGAACGAATACGGAGAGCAGGCGGTGAGTTGGACGAGTCGTGGACAAGCTGCGGAAAGTCAGACAACGGATCCGGCCGCTAGTATCCCCAGTCAATATCGAGCGGAGAGACGTCCTGGGTCAGCGGAGCCTAAAGCAACCGTCGGATGGGTGAGAGGCCTCCAAGGCTGTACTGTAAATAAAGAACTCGCTGCTGTTTTCCTTCTTAAAGTCCACAGGGCCCCAACTTGACTAGTCGAAGAGATTCTTTAAGTAAATTCACTGGCCAGTTGAACAGTACCCGGGTACCACACACACATATACACCTTTCACATTTTGGGACTTAACTTGTGCAGGACTCATTTCCTTCTACGAATCGGAACAAGGGGTTAAAAGATAAAGATACGTTCCGAATATATTTTTCTCTTTTCCGCTGCGCGTTTACCGTAATACGAAGGGATTGTATGTTTGGGGTTTTGCTACGTGTCCCCGTTTTCTGAACTATCGGGAAATTGCATTGCTTTTATGTTCGGTTGCGAATATTTTATTTTCCGAAATACGAAGCCTCGTGTTTCGTTTCTTTTCCGCTACGCGTTTTACCGCGATACGAAAATACTGTAATATATCTGTGAATACCGTGTCTCAATATCTGCTTATTATTTTAGTAAACTATTTTAAATGATAAAAACTCACAACTGTGTTGGAACATATTTATTCCCTAGTGCGGGGAGACTGACCCGTGGTTCAATTTTCAGCGGCTCCTCCGGGAGTGAGCGCTACACGGTCACCTAAGAACACCTCCCCCAGCATGGCGTGACAAGCTTAACCTCTTAGCAAATAGCACCCAATTGATTCCAATTGTATGCTAATCAGTAAGAAAAATGAGTCACCAGCCTAACCTAATTTACTCACCAGACCTAATTAAAACCTTAAAATGAATAGAAATTACTCACCAGAATATCTCTAAATGCCTCACTTGGAAGGCTTGGAATGACACACACACACACACAGCCAGAATGACACACAGACATACAGGCCCACACACATACACAGCCAGAATGACACACACACAGCCAAAATGACACACAGACATACAGGCACACACACACACAGCCAGAACGACACACACACAGCCAGAATGACACCGACACACAGACATACACACACACACTGCCAGGATGACACACAGACATACAGGCACACACACACACACAGCCAGACCGACACACACACAGCCAGAATGACACAGACACACAGACATACAGGCACACACACACACACTGCCAGAATGACACACAGACATACAGGCACACACAGCCAGAATGACACACAGACATACAGCCACACACAGCCAGAATGACACACAGACATACAGGCACACACACTGCCAGAATGACAAATAGGTAGACAGACACACAGCAAAAATGACCAACATGTAGACAGAAAAAATCCAGACAATCACACACAGACACATAGGCAGAATAACTCACAGCCAGACACACAGACACAAAGGATGACAGTGAATCATGGAGAGCGAGAGAGGCAGGGGGTCCGTGGAGTTTGTTTCCTGGTTTGCAGGGCTGGTGGTGGCAGAGGAGCTGAAGCAGCTAAAGACACCAGACATGACAAACAGGAGATCAAGTGACACTCAAAAAGGAAAACATAATAAACCTATAGAGAGACATGTGTCTGAGGCAGAGCAGGTTTATTCAGGTGACACACATAAAGGCAGCTGACAAAAGGATAACATTGCAGGGTGCACGCTGTCATATACAGAGTTATTCAGAGAAAGAGGTGAAAAGCAGAATTGCCAGGAGAATGAACAATCTAGACCAAACAGCCGATTTGGAAAGTGAGATAAATGGAATTTTTTTTCTGGTTTGGCTATTTTGACCTAGAATTTTAATACAAGGACTCAGAGGCTCCTATTGCTTCTCTTTTTTCTTGCTTTAATAACAGCAGCAAGTAATAATGTCAAAAACGTAACAGACATTAAGAAAAAACATACTCTAACAATGGTATCTTCTAACCCCCCTGTCCCATCAGTATAGTCCATTGCTCCATGTCAGCCTATATGTAGGACCGAGCTCCCGCATTTCTCCCTCTTTTTCTTGCTGCTCGGACAGATAAGGAGTGGTTTTCATTATTCGTCCGATTTTAGGTGTAAATTTTATTTATTGTATTACATGTTTTCCGGTTGCCGGGCTTCAACCAAGGCTTCCGGAGTAGGGTTGAGAGGCTTGGCGGCTTTCTCGCGGCGGCGGGAGGCTTGCCTACCCCTCTCAAGTTTCTATCAGGCCGCTTTCGTCAAGCCAGGGGTTTGTTTATCTAGCGGCCCGCGGCCATTACCAGGAGGCGGGGCGGATGCACAGTATCTTTGTGCGCGTCCCACTCATCGCTTGTGGCGGTGGCTGAGAGGCGGGGCGCAGGCGCATCATCTTCATGCGCTTTCTCTACTCGCCTCGCGCTGTGTCAGTAATATGCTGCTTACCAAGACCAATCCGCAAACAACCTCGAGAGGGTCTTCCCCTACCAGGGATTCGGAATCCGACGACAGCTCTGTCCATATGGCGGAACTATATGCTAAAGCAGGTATCAACCCTCCCAGCCTTACCACCGCAGACCCTGCCATGTCTGACCCCAATAGATCCCTGGGGCCACAGATTCAGGCGTCTATTGAGACAGCTATGTTTAAGGCAGTTTCTTCTTTATCAGACTCCTTCACTCAGTCACTAAAAAACGCCTTAACCGAGGCCAGAAATGAGATTAATCCGGTTACTGATATGGGCACATCCCTCACTGCTGTGAAGCCCACTGATCCTCCCTTGGTCACCACCATGGGGAAACAGCCCGTTCATGATAAAAAGCGCAGGGCTGGAGGGTCTGGCATACCCACAACAATGCCCGGGGAAGTCATGTCGGGGGCACAAGTATCCAAAAAGCACTCACATAAATCGCACCATACGGTGACACCCCCAAAAGGGTTAAAGCTTCTGATTCCTCTAGGGCTGTAGGTCGCCCGAGCACATCTCGTGAGCAGGAAATTCTCTCAGATGAAGAAAGTCAGAAGCAAGATGAGCTTGAGGTTTACGCCTCGGATGAAGATTTTAATGATCAGATAGTACCCCCTAATCCAAGTTCGGACCCGCTTGATCCTATTTATGACCCACTTGGTAACCCCATGTTTACCCCAGAAGAACTAACACACCCCAGATCAGCGGAGTGGACTCCCATTCCTCACGTAGAGGCTTGGGTGGACGCCCGGGTGCGTAGACCTTTGGATAAGGTCACTAGGAATCGCATGAAATCTGAGTGCCCTCGACCCTCTACTGGGGGAAAAACATGCATGACCCCCGAAGTGGACCAGAAATTTATAAAGTTTGTTGAGCCTAAGGGCTGGTCGCAAAAGCGCGGCATTGACCTGGCATCTAGAAACTGCCAAGATAAATTGCTGGATGTCACTGGTCCACTAGTGAAATTACTCGATGTTGCTGAGCAGGCAAAGCTGACCGATTCAACGCTCGACCCCTATGATGTGTCCAACTGGGCTCAAAGGGCACTTAGTTTTATTGGGAACACAAACGCGGCTCTGGCCGCAGAACGAAGGAAATGTATCTTACTAAAAATGGATTCCCAACTCGCTGGAGTAGCCGATAATGAGTTGGGAGCCAAAGCCCAAGGTAATCTATTCAGCCCTGGTTTCTTAAAAGACATGTCAGAATACACTGGAGCGTTTACAATGATGGAAAAGGTCACAACCTCTATCAAGAAAGTCTTCACTGCGGGGGTTTTTGCATGGGCCGGTAGGGGCAGGGGCTGCGCTACCGGCCATGCAAGGGCAGGTATATCCCGCCCATTCACAGGCTCCGTTAACTATGGCAATCCCCAGTCAGACACAAGAGTGTCCCAGTTCTACCCCTCTCGTTCCCGTCCCTGGCGCAGCAGGGGATTTAGAAGCTTCAGAGGAGGTCGAGGATACCGGCACTTCCGATCCCCAGGTAAGGAACATGTTGATTCACCACTCTATGGTTCCGGTAGGGGGTCGTTTGTCTCTACATTTAAAGCAGTGGCGCTCCCTCACGACAGAGCTATGGATATTGCGCACTGTTCAAGGGTTTACGATAGATTTCACCTCACATCCCGTGCAGCGTTCCTACCCCCCTCCACTGGTGTTCTCAGCAGAAGACACGGCACTGGTGGAGGAAGAGATTACCGACCTGGTAAGAAAGAGAGCCATAGGGGAACGATCCCCGAGGGGACAGATAATTTTCTAGGCAACCTATTTCTGGTTTCCAAAAAGGGCGGCGGGAGACGTCCTGTACTCAATTTAAAGGAACTAAACCTGCACATACAGTACAATCATTTTCAGATGGAAGGTCTACATTTGCTCAGAGACATGCTCCAGCCAAACGATTGGATGGCAAAAATAGACTTGAAGGACACCTATCTTACGGTTCTGATGGGGGAGGAATCCAGGAAATTCCTCTGCTTCCAATGGAACGCGACAATTTGGCGATTCCGTTCCTTGCCGTTCGGACTGACTTCAGCTCCCTGGTGTTTCACCAAGCTCCTGAAGCCGGTGGTGAGTCGACTCTGGTCACAGGGTGTACGTCTGATCATTTATCTGGATGACATCCTACTATTGGGGGAGTCGGAATTAGTTCTGAGGTCCAGTCTAGCCCGGACCGTGTCTCTGCTACAGACCTTGGGATTCTTGGTGAATCTGGAAAAGTCGGTGCTTTGTCCGGTATGATCAATAGAATTCCTGGGTTTTGTGATCCAACCAGTTTCTATGACTATGTTCCTTCTGGAACAGAAGTGCAAATCCATTCTCAAGGAAGTGCGGGTTCTTCTCTCCTCAGTCTCCCCGACATTGCGAGAGATATCACGCATCATAGGAGTGCTAGCAGCCTCCAGGTTAGGAGTTCACCCAGCCCCACTCCACTATCGGGCCCTCCAACGCCTGATGACCCATTTCCTAAGACGGGGGAATACCTATTTCAACAGGGTGACTTTGTCGGTTGCGGCCCATTGGTGGTTGGAGAACATCCGGCCTTGCAACGGCAGGTCTGTCAAGACGCCTCCGCCGTCGATCACGATAGATTCCGATGCGTGTCGCAGGATGGGGAGCCAGGTGCGGAGACGAGTTGACGGGGGGCCCGTGGTCGGAACAGGAGACTCGATTTCACATCAACGGTCTAGAATTGTTAGCGGGCATGTTTGCCCTTCAGAGTTTTCTGAAATGGCAGACGGATACGTCCGTGCTTCTGTGCATGGACAACTTCCCAGCCGTTCGCTACATCAATTCTATGGGGGGTCCCCGCTCCATTCTGTTGACAGCCATGGCGACCCGTCTATGGGACTGGTGTTTCCGTCATCGTATTGTAGTTCAAGCTCAGTTTATTCCAGGCGTCTCGAATCTCCTGGCCGATTGGAGTTTGAGGCACACGGAAGACTCAGGGGATTGGCGGTTACACTCATCGATCTTTTCGGCCATAGAGAACATTTGGGGTCCTTTTCAGATCGATCTGTTTGCTTCACGCCTCAACAGTCAAGTGCCCAACTTCTACAGCTGGCGACCAGACCCGATGGCCCTGGCCACGGATGCTTTTCTCCAGAATTGGGAGGGGCAGAGGCTATACGCTTTTCCCCCTTTCAGCTGGTGTTGCGAACGTTGAACCAGGTTCGGGTTCAGGAGGCGGAGTTGGTTTTAGTGGCTCCTTTCTGGCCCAACCAACCGTGGTTTCCCTTGTTCCTGGAACTTCTGGTCGATGTCCACGTCTATTACCAGCTCTTCCAGACTTGATTGTGGACAACCTCGGTCATCCTCACCAATTGCTCTTGCAAGAGGCATGCCCGCTATTGGTGTCCCTTGTGTCAGGGCTTCCGGGGCGTCCGGCTGCGTTTCAGAGCACGCTAGAGCGCTCCTTCAGTCCGCCTGGGCTCCTGGTACTTTGTCAGGCTGTGGCTCTGCCTGGGCTCGGTGGTCAACTTGGTGTAGTGCATGGAACGAAGATCCCTTTCAAGCCCCTTTAGTAATTGTCCTTAACCTCCTTTCGGAATGCTTCGAGGAAGGCAAAGCGTATAGAACGATTAACGTTTTTCGCTCAGCCCTGTCAGCTTACCATGTGGGTTTCCAAGGAGTTCCAGTGGGTCAACGTCCCTTGGTGTGTCGATTACTGAGGGGTATCCGGCTTTCAAGGCCTCCGCTCTCTCGGTACTCGGAGACTTGGGATGTGGCTGTTCTGTTGCGTTTCCTCGAAGCTTGGTCCCCTAACGAGGACCTTTCTTTGCGGCAATTGTCAGCTAAACTGGTGGCTCTCCTTTGCCTTATATCATGCAAGAGAGTGGGGGATGTTAGGGCTTTAGATTTTGGAGCTCAGTCATTCGTACCTGACGGGGTACGTTTTGAGGTTTCACGGCGAACTAAGACGAACATTTCGTCTATCTTTTACCCGGCTTTTCCCTCACACCCGAACCTTTGCCCGGTACAATGCCTTAAAGTCTATGAGACGCGTACGGGGTTATTGCGATCGGAGGGGATATCCCCACTTTTTGTTTCATTCAAATCCCCCATAAACCGGTCGGTTCCACTACATTAGCGCGTTGGCTCAAATGGCTCTTGGTTTTCTCTGGGGTTGATGTTTCAGTTTTTGGGGCTCATTCTATACGCAGTGCGTCTGCTTCGGCGGCTTTGGGGGCCGGATGTCGTTTGGAGGATCTGCTTAAGTCCGCAGACTGGTCTCGCGAGACCACTTTTCGAACTTTTTACTTCAAACCGATTGTTCATTGGTCGTCCGCTCTTATGGACCAGCTTTGAACTTGCAATAGGAGCCTCTGAGTACTTGTATTAAAATGATAGAATTTAGCTAAGCTATGAAGATAAGTTAGAATTTTAATAAAGGACTCAGAGGCGAGTATTGCCCGCCCTGCCCTCCCGGGGCGGAATCCGGGGGTTTGCTATGCGTTCGGCTTCCAAAACTCTGTCTCATCCAATGCTTCTATTTCAGCCCCATGATGTCTGTTCCAGTGTGGCCCTGTGGCGCTCTCGTTTCCGTGCTGGATCAGGATGGATTGATCTCATGGGAGTGTTCTACGCCCGCTGACCTGTTGTTGGCAAGAAAGAGGGAGAAATGGCGGGAGCGCGGTCCTACATATAGGCTGACATGGAGCAATGGACTATACTGATGGGACAGGGGGGTTAGAAGATACCATTGTTAGAGTATGTTATTTCTTAATGTCTTGTTACGTTTTTGACATTATTACTTGCTGCTGTTATTAAAGCAAGAAAAAAGAGAAGCAATACTCGCCTCTGAGTCCTTTATTAAAATTCTAACTTATCTTCATAACTTAGCTAAATTCTATAATTTTCACTTCTCCAGTCATTCTCCTTCTCCTGCTTTTCACCTCTCTGAATAACCCTGATAGGGTGCGGGGTGTTATTTGGAGTGCGGGCTGTTATGTGGGGTGCGGTAGGGGCTGTGGTGTGCGGTAGGGGCAGTGGGGTGCAGGCTGTTATGTGGGGTGCGAGGTGGGGTGCGGGCTGTTATGTGGAGTGCGGGCTGTTATGTGGGGTGTGGGCTGTTATGTGGGGTGCGAGGTGGGGTGCGGGCTGTTATGTGGAGTGCGGGCTGTTATGTGGGGTGTGGGCTGTTATGTGGGGTGCGAGGTGGGGTGCGGGCTGTTATGTGGAGTGCGAGTTGGGGTGCGGGCTGTTATGTGGAGTGCGGGCTGTTATGTGGGGTGTGGGCTGTTACGTGGGGTGCGAGGTGGGGTGCGGGCTATTATGTGGAGTGCGAGTTGGGGTGCGGGCTGTTATGTGGAGTGCGAGGTGGAGTGCGGGCTGTTATGTGGAGTGCAGGCTGTTATGGGGTGCAGGCTGTTATGTGGGGTGCGGGCTGTTATGTCGGGTGCGGGCTGTTATGTCGGGTGCGGGCTGTTATGTGGGGTGTGAGGTGGGGTGCGGGCTGTTATGTGGAGTGCGAGGTGGGGTGCGGGCTGTTATGTGGGGTGCGGGCTGTTATGTGGGGTGCGGGCTGTTATGTGGGGTGCGGGCTGTTATGTGGGGTGCGGGCTGTTATGTGGAGTGCGAGGTGGGTGCGGGCTGTTATGTGGGGTGCGGGGTGTTATGTGGGGTGTTGGGTGGGGTGCAGGGAAGGGTTTACCTTCTTTTTCATAATGCCACTTTCTCCTTTCAGTCGGAGTGAGGTCTCGCGCTCCTCTCGCAGACGTCGCTCGTATCGGATTTTCAGGTCTTGGATTTCGAGATCTCCGTCTTCTTCAATTTGCTTTTTGGTCTCATCGAATTCTCTGAGATTTTGACGAGACTCGTCCTGAGTCTGTGAGGTTCAAAGAAAGTGTTAGAGTAGCAACTGCCGTGAACACGAGCCACGGTGAGGTGGGGTGCGGGCTGTTATCTGGGGTGCGATGTGGGGTGCGGGCTGTTATGTGGAGTGCGGGCTGTTATGTGGGGTGCGAGGTGGGGTGCGGGCTGAATTCGACAGCATCAACCCTGCAGAAACCATGCCTTATCTTGACAGGTCATGTCAGTAGGAGGAGCTCCTTGGTTCAGACCTCAGGGTCAGTAGGAGGAGCTCCATGGTTCAGACCTCAAGGTCAGTAGGAGGAGGTCCATAGTTCAGACCTCAGGGTCAGTAGGAGGAGCTCCATGGTGCAGACCTCGGGGTCAGTAGGAGGTCGTCCATGGTTCAGACCTCAGGGTCAGTAGGAGGAGGTCCATGGTTCAGACCTCAGGGTCAGTAGGAGGAGCTCCATGGTGCAGACCTCAGGGTCAGTAGGAGGAGGTACATGGTGCAGACCTCAGGGTCAGTAGGAGGAGCTCCAGGGTGCAGACCTCAGGGTCAGTAGGAGGAGCTCCTTGGCTCAGACCTCAGGGTCAGTAGGAGCTCCTTGGCTCAGACCTCGGATCAGTAGGAGGAGCTCCTTGGCTCAGACCTCAGGGTCAGTAGGAAGAGGTCCATGGTTCAGACCTCAGGGTCAGTAGGAGGAGCTCCATGGTGCAGACCTCAGGGTCAGTAGGAGGAGCTCCTTGGCACAGACGTCGGGGTCATCAGAGGAGCTCCTTGGCTCAGACCTCAGAGTCAGTAGGAGGAGCTCCTTGGCTCAGACCTCAGGGTCAGTAGGAGGAGCTCCTTGGCTCAGACCTCGGGGTCAGTAGGAGGAGCTCCTTGGCTCAGACGTCGGGGTCATCGGAGGAGCTCCTTGGCTCAGACCTCAGGGTCAGTAGGAGGAGCTCCTTGGTTCAGACTTTGGGGTCAGTAGGGGGAGCTTTTTGGCTCAGACCTCGGGGTCAATAGGTGGATCTTTTTGACACAGACCTCAGGGTCAGTAGGAGGAGGTCCATGGTTCAGACCTCAGGGTCAGTAGGAGGAGCTCCATGGTTCAGACCTCGGGGTCAGCAGGAGGAGCTCCTTGGCTCAGACCTTGGGGTCAGTAAGAGGAGCTCCTTGGCTCAGACCTCGGGGTCAGTAGGAGGAGCTCCATGGTTCAGACCTCAGGGTTAGTAGGAGGAGCTCCATGGTTCAGACCTCAGGGTCAGTAGGAGGAGCTCCATGGTTCAGACCTCGGGGTCAGTAGGAGGAGCTCCTTGGCTCAGACCTCAGGGTCAGTAGGAGGAGCTCCTTGGTTCAGACTTTGGGGTCAGTAGGAGGAGCTTTTTGGCTCAGACCTCGGGGTCAATAGGTGGATCTTTTTGACACAGACCTCAGGGTCAGTAGGAGGAGGTCCATGGTTCAGACCTCAGGGTCAGTAGGAGGAGCTCCATGGTTCAGACCTCGGGGTCAGCAGGAGGAGCTCCTTGGCTCAGACCTTGGTGTCAGTAAGAGGAGCTCCTTGGCTCAGACCTCGGGGTCAGTAGGAGGAGCTCCATGGTTCAGACCTCGGGGTCAGTAGGAGGAGCTCCTTGGCTCAGACCTCGGGGTCAGTAGGAGGAGCTCCTTGGCTCAGACCTCAGGGTCAGTAGGAGGAGCTCCATGGTTCAGACCTCAGGGTCACTAGGAGGAGCTCCTACCTCAGACCTCGGGGTCAGTAGGAGGAGCTCCTTGGCTCAGACCTTGGGGTCAGTAAGAGGAGCTCCTTGGCTCAGACCTCGGGGTCAGTAGGAGGAGGTCCATGGTTCAGACCTCAGGGTCAGTAGGAGGAGCTCCATGGTTCAGACCTCGGGGTCAGTAGGAGCTCCATGGTGCAGACCTCAGGGTCAGTAGGAGGAGCGCCTTGGCTCAGAGGTCAGGGTCATCAGAGGAGTTCCTTGGCTCAGACCTCGGGGTCAGTAGGAGGAGCTCCTTGGCTCAGACGTCGGGGTCATCGGAGGAGCTCCTTGGCTCAGACCTCAGGGTCAGTAGGATGAGCTCCTTGGTTCAGACTTTGGGGTCAGTAGGAGGAGCTTTTTGGCTCAGACCTCGGGGTCAATAGGTGGATCTTTTTGACACAGACCTCAGGGTCAGTAGGAGGAGGTCCATGGTTCAGACCTCAGGGTCAGTAGGAGGAGGTCCATGGTTCAGACCTCAGGGTCAGTAGGAGGAGCTCCATGGTTCAGACCTCGGGGTCAGTAGGAGGAGCTCCTTGGCTCAGACCTCGGGGTCAGTAGGAGGAGCTCCTTGGCTCAGACCTCGGGGTCAGTAGGAGGAGCTCCTTGGCTCAGACCTCGGGGTCAGTAGGAGGAGCTCCTTGGCTCAGACCTCGGGTTCAGTAGGAGGAGCTCCTTGGTTCAGACTTTGGGGTCAGTAGGAGCTCCTTGGCTCAGACCTCGGGGTCAGTAGGAGGAGCTCCTTGGTTCAGACTTTGGGGTCAGTAGGAGGAGCTCCTTGGCTCAGACCTCGGGGTCAGTAGGAGGAGCTCCTTGGTTCAGACTTTGGGGTCAGTAGGAGGAGCTCCTTGGCTCAGACCTCGGGGTCAGTAGGAGGAGCTCCTTGGTTTAGACTTTGGGGTCTGTAGGAGGAGCTCCTTGGCTCAGACCTCGGGGTCAGTAGGAGGAGCTCCTTGGTTTAGACTTTGGGGTCTGTAGGAGGAGCTCCTTGGCTCAGACCTTGGGGTCAGTAAGAGGAGCTCCTTGGCTCAGGCTTTGGGGTCAGTAAGAGGAGCTCCTTGGCTCAGGCTTTGGGGTCAGTAGGAGGAGTTTTTTGGCTCAGATCTCCTGGTCAGTAGGAGGAGCACCGTGGCTCAGACCTCAGGGTCAGTAGGAGGAGCTCTTTGGCTCAGACCTCAGGGTCAGTAGGAGGAGCTCCTTGGCTCAGACCTCGGGGTCAGTAGGAGGAGCTCCTTGGCTCAGACCTCGGGGTCAGTAGGAGGAGCTCCATGGTTCAGACCTCGGGGTCAGTAGGAGCTCCATGGTGCAGACCTCAGGGTCAGTAGGAGGAGCTGCTTGGCTCAGACGTCGGGGTCATCAGAGGAGCTCCTTGGCTCAGACCTCGGGGTCAGTAGGAGGAGCTCCTTGGTTCAGACCTTGGGGTCAGTAGGAGGAGCTTTGAGTGAGATATGGTGGAGGACACTCACCAGTTGCAGCTGTGAGATCTTGTCCTGCAGTTTGGCCTCATAATGCTCCGTCACCTCCTCCAGCGCCCGCATCTTGCTCTCCTCCAGCTCATGTAGCTGCTTCTCGTAGTCCTCCTGCATGCGCTGTGATTTGCTCTGCAGCTCCTGGTATTTCTCGTACTCCAGCAGCAGCTTCTGGTTGTTGGCGGACTCTGCAGCCAGTGAGATAATGAAGCGGGAGAAAGGGTGATGAGAGAGATGAGACACGCGACAACACACCGACACGCTCCATAGACACCGACACGCTGAGCAATAGAGGGAAGGATCAAATCTGTATGAAACGCAGTCTGGGCAGGGGGTAAACACGACACCGAGGCAAGAGTGACCACCAGGAGCAAGAGAGTAGAGTGTGGCCCGGAGCCGCCGCATCCAGACTGAATGACATGCAGAGCATGAGGAGCGACACGAGGCCGAACCCTGTGCCCATCCAGCAAGATCATCAAGTGAGGTCAGATTCACAAAATCTCACACAGACAGACAGAGACAGACAGACAGGGACAGAGAGACACATACATGCAGCGAGACAGACAGGGACAGAGAGAGACATACATGCAGAGAGACAGACAGGGACAGAGAGAGACATACATGCAGCGAGACAGACAGGGACAGAGAGAGACATACATGCAGAGAGACAGACAGGGACAGAGAGAGACATACATGCAGCGAGACAGACAGGGACAGAGAGAGACATACGTGCAGAGAGACAGACAGGGACAGAGAGAGACATACATGCAGAGAGACGGACAGAGAGAGACATACATGCAGAGAGACAGACAGGGACAGAGAGAGACATACATGCAGAGAGACAGGGACAGAGAGAGACATACATGCAGAGAGACAGACAGGGACAGAGAGAGACATACATGCAGAGAGACAGACAGGGACAGAGAGAGACATACATGCAGAGAGACAGACAGGGACAGAGAGAGACATACATGCAGAGAGACAGACAGGGACAGAGAGAGAGACATACATGCAGAGAGACAGACAGGGACAGAGAGAGACATACGTGCAGAGAGACAGACAGGGACAGAGAGAGACATACATTCAGAGAGACAGACAGGGACAGAGAGAGACATACATGCAGAGAGACAGGGACAGAGAGAGACATACATGCAGAGAGACAGACAGGGACAGAGAGAGACATACATGCAGAGAGACAGACAGGGACAGAGAGAGACATACATGCAGAGAGACAGACAGGGACAGAAAGCGAGCCAGATAGAGAAAATAGACATACAGATACAGAGAGACAGAGACTAATAGATGCAGAGAGCGGTATATAATGGTTGTGAGTGCTGTACCCAGGTCCTGTATCTCTCGCGCCTGCTTCTCCAGGAGGTCACTCGTATCATCCTGGTGTTTCAGTTCGCTCTTCTCTTTATCGGCCTTTAAAATCTAGAACAAGGTGAGACGTAACGAGAGGCAGGAACAGTATCCAATCAGCGAGCATTACTGCTACGTTCATACACCTGAAGCAAGTGACCCTGCCGAGTGCGCCTCACTACTCAACTGCCCAGTGTCACCCTGCCGAGTGCGCCTCACTACTCAACTGCCCGGTGTCACCCTGCCGAGTGCGCCTCACTACTCAACTGCCCAGTGTCACCCTGCCGAGTGCCCCTCATTACTCAACTGCCCAGTGTCACCCTGCCGAGTGCCCCTCACTACTCAACTGCCCAGTGTCACCCTGCAGAGTGCCCCTCACTACTCAACTGCCCAGTGTCACCCTGCCGAGTGCGCCTCATTACTCAACTGCCCAGTGTCACCCTGCCGAGTGCCCCTCACTACTCAACTGCCCAGTGTCACCCTGCCGAGTGCCCCTCACTACTCAACTGCCCAGTCTCACCCTGCCGAGTGCGCCTCACTACTCAATTGCCCAGTGTCACCCTGCCGAGTGCGCCTCACTACTCAATTGCCCAGTGTCACCCTGCCGAGTGCTCCTCACTACTCAACTGCCCAGTGTCACCCTGCCGAGTGCGCCTCACTACTCAACTGCCCAGTGTCACCCTGCCGAATGCGCCTCATTACTCAACTGCCCAGTGTCACCCTGCCGAGTGCCCCTCACTACTCAACTGCCCAGTGTCACCCTGCCGAGTGCGCCTCACTACTCAACTGCCCGGTGTCACCCTGCCGAGTGCGCCTCACTACTCAACTGCCCAGTGTCACCCTACCGAGTGCCCCTCACTACTCAACTGCCCAGTGTCACCCTGCCGAGTGCGCCACATTACTCAACTGCCCAGTGTCACCCTGCCGAGTGCGCCTCACTACTCAACTGCCCAGTGTCACCCTGCCGAGTGCGCCACATTACTCAACTGCCCAGTGTCACCCTGCCGAGTGCGCCTCACTACTCAACTGCCCAGTGTCACCCTGCCGAGTGCGCCTCATTACTCAACTGCCCAGTGTCACCCTGCCGAGTGCGCCTCACTACTCAACTGCCCAGTGTCACCCTGCCGAGTGCCCCTCACTACTCAACTGCCCAGTGTCACCCTGCCGAGTGCCCCTCACTACTCAACTGCCCAGTGTCACCCTGCCGAGTGCGCCTCACTACTCAACTGCCCAGTGTCACCCTGCCGAGTGCCCCTCACTACTCAACTGCCCAGTGTCACCCTGCCGAGTGCCCCTCACTACTCAACTGCCCAGTGTCACCCTGCCGAGTGCGCCACATTACTCAACTGCCCAGTGTCACCCTGCCGAGTGCGCCACATTACTCAACTGCCCAGTGTCACCCTGCCAAATGCCCCTCACTACTCAACTGCCCAGTGTCACCCTGCCGAGTGCGCCTCACTACTCAACTGCCCAGTGTCACCCTGCCGAGTGCGCCTCACTACTCAACTGCCCAGTGTCACCCTGCGAGTGCGCCTCATTACTCAACTGCCCAGTGTCACCCTGCCGAGTGCGCCTCACTACTCAACTGCCCGGTGTCACCCTGCCGAGTGCCCCTCACTACTCAACTGCCCAGTGTCACCCTGCCGAGTGCCCCTACCTACTCAACTGCCCAGTGTCACCCTGCCGAGTGCCCCTCACTACTCAACTGCCCAGTGTCACCCTGCCGAGTGCCCCTCATTACTCAACTGCCCAGTGTCACCCTGCCGAGTGCCCCTCACTACTCAACTGCCCAGTGTCACCCTGCCGAGTGCGCCTCATTACTCAACTGCCCAGTGTCACCCTGCCGAGTGCGCCTCACTACTCAACTGCCCAGTGTCACCCTGCCGAGTGCGCCTCATTACTCAACTGCCCAGTGTCACCCTGCCGAGTGCGCCTCACTACTCAACTGCCAGGTGTCACCCTGCCGAGTGCCCCTCACTACTCAACTGCCCAGTGTCACCCTGCCGAGTGCGCCTCATTACTCAACTGCCCAGTGTCACCCTGCCGAGTGCCCCTCACTACTCAACTGCCCAGTGTCACCCTGCCGAGTGCCCCTCACTACTCAACTGCCCAGTGTCACCCTGCCGAGTGCGCCTCACTACTCAACTGCCCAGTGTGACCCTGCCGAGTGCGCCTCACTACTCAGTCTCCAGGTGTGACCCTGCCGAGTGCCCCTCACTACTCAACTGCCCAGTGTCACCCTGCCAAGTGCCCCTCACTATTCAACTGCCCAGTGTCACCCTGCCGAGTGCCCCTCACTACTCAACTGCCCAGTGTGACCCTGCCGAGTGCGCCTCACTACTCAGTCTCCAGGTGTGACCCTGCCGAGTGCCCCTCACTACTCAACTGCCCAGTGTCACCCTGCCAAGTGCCCCTCACTATTCAACTGCCCAGTGTCACCCTGCCGAGTGCCCCTCACTACTCAACTGCCCAGTGTCACCCTGCCGAGTGCGCCTCATTACTCAACTGCCCAGTGTCACCCTGCCGAGTGCGCCTCACTACTCAACTGCCCAGTGTCACCCTGCCGAGTGCCCCTCACTACTCAACTGCCCAGTGTCACCCTGCCGAGTGCGCCTCACTACTCAATTGCCCAGTGTCACCCTGCCGAGTGCGCCTCATTACTCAACTGCCCAGTGTCACCCTGCCGAGTGCTCCTCACTACTCAACTGCCCAGTGTCACCCTGCCGAGTGCTCCTCACTACTCAACTGCCCAGTGTGACCCTGCGAGTGCGCCTCATTACTCAGCCTCCAGGTGTGACCCCTGGATGTAGAGATGATGGATAAATTGATAGTAATGGATTAAATGATGTGACGTGACGCCTGAGGGGTAAATCCAGGACACATGATACAGTGTCTCTACCCGAGCTCATATATTGATGCGTCTTTTAATGACAATGCCCTCCAGATAATCCCAGCACACCGGGACCTTTATCCGGCAGCAGAGCCGGTCAATGTGTCTCTGGTACCTGGTTGGTGGTTTTCAGCACCTCCATCTCCTGGATGAATTTCTCCGTCAGCTCCTTCACTTTTTCGCTATAATTCATGTCCTTCCTCCGAAACTGATACTCGTTCTCGTTTTTGAGCTCAATGACGCGTCGTTCCAATTCTGACTTTACCTGATCCTGCAGCGAAGAAGACACGAGAGTGGGATGGATGGAAGGATCAGGGTGGGTGGATCCGGGATCACTGCTGCCCTTCACACCAATTCCCAGGGTACCGGGAGCAGGGGGAAAATCTCCCGGCATTGGGTCAGTGCGGCACAAGATGCCACAGCCATAACAATCATATATATCGGGGCTCTAATCACAACCAAGATGTTGATGCCTACAATTCCCAGAATTCTTACAGTGCAATAGATAGCCTGGGAATCATGGGAGTTGTAGTTCAGAAACATCTGGGAGGCCAGAGTTTGAGTGCCCTGATATAGAGGATGGGGAGAGGACCTGCCATGGGGTAAGTGTGAGTCCCAGGACAAGCACCCCACTGGATTGTTCATGTTTTCAGCTTTGTATGTGTTGTCCATATACTTTGTAAGGGGTTAAGCCTCTTCCCTTTCAGCGGGTACACCTGCAGCTCATTAATGATCCCTGATCCTATACAGTAGCTCTGAGAGGGGGGGGGTCAAGGAGCTGCAGAAAAAGCGTTGCTGAAACGCTTGTATAAGGAGACTGTAAAAGACTTTGTTTTTGTTTATACAGGGGCCGGGGTAGCTGCCAGTAAGCAGTACTGAGGGAACCACTGGTTAGTTTGTCTCCTAAGGAGAAGGCCTGTTTGTTTTTGGGGTTTGTTTTGGCTTTAAAGGAACAGTAAATCTTATTGTTAGAGATTTTTATTTTTTTCCTGATTTTAATAAAAGTAAATCCTCCAATTCCTGGACCTGTGTGAGTGGCCTCACCGCAACATGTGTGTATCTCAATCCTGTAATGTGCGTCACTAAGAGGCAGCGGCTGCCTATGCATTATATACCGTGCGCTCGTCTCTTATTTCTGTCCAGCTGCTTTGTGGTGACTGTATCTGCGTTATATACATTGTGTCAGTGGTGTATGTGTGTGTCTATTTCTGTGTGTGCCTGTATCCCCATATGTCACCTTCCCCGTGTAGAACCCTGTACCCATACATCTCCTCCGTGTGCTTTACTTATCATTACCCCCTGTACCCATATGTAACGTCACTTTGGACTTGGGGTGCATAGACCTGGAGATGTATTTGCCTCATGTTCTGTAACATTTTTCTGCCCTCTCTTGTGATCAGAGTGTTTATGTAATCTGTGTTATGTACGAATAATGTTATTGTCTAGGTGTATGTGTTGCTATCTGCTGATAGGATTAGCCTTCCAGCATACCCTCTCAGGAATGTGTTAATGTCTGAGTAGTTTTTTCTAATCTGCTTTGTCAGGTACACACTGCCTCATTATCTGCTGTTTTAGACTAATCTGTTAAACCATCAACAATTGTCATTGTCCTGTCTCATCTAGGAATGCTGAGCAAATGTTTATCCCATTATCTGTCCTAGTCTAATTATGACTCACCATTTTCTAGGGCAGGTTTTGTATAAATATATGTGCCTGTCCCCATTAAAACCAATTCCATTTTGACCTTTGACCCTGAAAACCTCCAGATCTACAGCCACGTCTTATCTCCGGGGAATGCTAGCAGGCTCTCCACGTGGCACCGGGGGGGGCATTGTCGGGGTACTGAGATCTGTTACAACATACATCATTCCCCCCTGTACCCATACATCATTACCCCCCGTACCCATACATCATTACCCCCCCAGACCCATACATCATTACCCCCCGACCCATACATCATTACCCCCCAGACCCATACATCATTACCCCCCCAGACCCATACATCATTACCCCCGTACCCATACATCATTACCCCCCCAGACCCATACATCATTACCCCCCGACCCATACATCATTACCCCCCCAGACCCATACATCATTACCCCCGACCATACATCATTACCCCCCAGACCCATACATCATTACCCCCCAGACCCATACATCATTACCCCCCCAGACCCATACATCATTACCCCCCCGGACCCATACATCATTACCCCCCCCCGGACCCATACATCATTACCCCCCGTACCCATACATCATTACCCCCCCCAGACCCATACATCATTACCCCCCTACCCATACATCATTACCCCCCCGGACCCATCCATCATTACCCCCCCGTACCCATACATCATTACCCCCGTACCCATACATCATTACCCCCCCGGACCCATCCATCATTACCCCCTACCCATACATATCATTACCCCCCGTACCCATCCATCATTACCCCCCGTACCCATACATCATTACCCCCCCGGACCCATACATCATTACCCCCCCTACCCATACATCATTACCCCCCCAGACCCATACATCATTACCCCCGGACCCATACATCATTACCCCCCCCGTACCCATACATCATTACCCCCCAGACCCATACATCATTACCCCCCGTACCCATACATCATTACCCCCCAGACCCATACATCATTACCCCCCAGACCCATACATCATTACCCCCCCTGTACCCATACATCATTACCCCCCGTACCCATACATCATTACCCCCCGCGTACCCATACATCATTACCCCCCAGACCCATACATCATTACCCCCCCGTACCCATACATCATTACCCCCCCAGACCCATACATCATTACCCCCCAGACCCATACATCATTACCCCCCCCGCGACCCATACATCATTACACCCCCGTACCCATACATCATTACCCCCCCAGAGACCCATACATCATTACCACCCCGTACCCATACATCATTACCCCCCCGTACCCATACATCATTACCCCCCAGACCCATACATCATTACCCCCCCCGTACCCATACATCATTACCCCCCCAGACCCATACATCATTACCCCACCCGTACCCATACATCATTACCCCCCCAGACCTATACATCATTACCCCCCGTACCCATACATCATTACCCCCCAGACCCATACATCATTACCACCCCGTACCCATACATCATTACCCCCCAGACCCATACATCATTACCCCCCAGACCCATACATCATTACCCCACCCGTACCCATACATCATTACCCCCCAGACCTATACATCATACCCCCCCGACCCATACATCATTACCCCCCGTACCCATACATCATTACCCCCCGTACCCATACATCATTACCCTCCCAGACCTATTCATCATACCCCCCCGACCCATACATCGTTACCCCCTGTACCCATACATCATAACCCCCGACCCATACATCATTACCCCCCCGTACCCATACATCATTACGCCCCTGTACCCATACATCATTACCCCCCCGTACCCATACATCATTACCCCCCCAGACCCATACATCATTACCCCCCCGTACCCATACATCATTACCCCCCCAGACCCATACATCATTACCACCCCAGACCTATACATCATTACCCCCCCGTACCCATACATCATTACCCCCCCGTACCCATACATCATTACCCCCCCGTACCCATACATCATTACCCCCCAGACCCATACATCATTACCACCCCGTACCCATACATCATTACCCCCCAGACCCATACATCATTACCACCCCGTACCCATACATCATTACCCCCCAGACCCATACATCATTACCCCCCAGACCCATACATCATTACCACCCCGTACCCATACATCATTACCCCCCGTACCCATACATCATTACCCCCCCAGACCCATACATCATTACCCCCCCAGACCCATACATCATTACCACCCCGTACCCATACATCATTATCCCTCCCCCCCGAACCCGTACATCTCAGTGTGATATCAAAAAAAGCTGCTTTGTCGCACCATCTCCACCAGGTCGGACTTGGCGATGAGAACCTCCTCCGCGTACGCCAGCTCTTTGTCTCGTTTCAGTCCGCGGCCCTCCTTGTCAGAAATCTTCCACAGCATCAGACACCCGTCCTCCGAGATGGACAGAAGGTACTGGTCATCAAACGTCACCACCAGCTGCAAGAGACGGAGAGAACAAAGCCGGCTCAGACATGACCTTGCATCAATCTGTAACGTGATCACTGGAAGTGTCTGGACGCAGAGGACATGGCGGAGCTCATTTCTGCCGTGGTATGTGTGATTCCACTTTACTCTTTCAATGTCACAGAGGGATGAGAGAGAAGCCGTGCCGGTACCGGCTCCCGGTGAGATGATGATCCACTGCCTTAATATAAGGTGTGCCGGTTAATAAACACAGACCTGAGATACGACGCCTCAGTATATGTCTGTGTCTAGAGGACACTCTGCATATGCAGGGCCGAAGGGGCCAACAGCAGAAGGGTTAAGTGGACACTTACCCTGGTGACGGGCCCAGCGTGGCCCTGATACTCGTTGTACTCCCTCTGCAGGCTCAGCGGGTACTTCATGGAGCGGATAGTGCCCGTGGAGGCCCCTGTGAAAAGCATCCGCCCCGAGTGAGAGATGGCGACGGCTGTGTACGTCACATCCAGCGCCGGGACATCATGGGTTATCTGCCGCAGACATGAGCTGAGGTTAGTGTAACGATACATGGGTAACTGCCCCCTGCACACACACCCCGCCGGCATTCCAGGTGTGAGCGGGCTGTGTGCGTCAGATATATGAACGCCAGTCTCCTCCGACGCAAAACCCGCAGAGCTGGGGGGGGGGCGGGGATCGACATGGCGGGTAAGCGGCTCCCAGTGTAAAATGAGAGATTTTGCTAAAGCATGACGTAAATTCATAATTTTACTAATGACACGGAGCCGAGTATGATGAAGCCAAAACCTCTTTATTACCACTTCCAGCAGCAAGAAGGAAAAAATAAACCACACCAGATATATAGGCCAAGCCATAGACCCACACCATATATAGATATAGACCAAACCATAGACCCACACCAGATATAGATATAGACCAAACCATAGACCCACACTAGGGGTGGTAACACAAACATAACATATAGAGCAGTGTTTCACGCGCCTGGTCCTTGGGATCCTCTAACAGGACAGGTTTTAAGGATCACTTTGGGGAAATTCAGACTGCAATCACTGAGCAGCAAATCCTATCCCCTGCGCTTCACATATCCTGCAAACCTGGCCTGTTGGAGGGATCTGAGAACAAGTTTGGGAAACACTGATGTAGAGGAGCTCAGTATAAGAGATGCAATGCTCACATCGATAGCAACCCATAGATCCCCATGTCCTTAATAATATGGAACAGTCCGTCTCCTAAACAACCATCCCCAATAAAAGGAATGAACAACAAGATGGATTCCTCTTTCTTGCTGCTCCCAGGGCAAGAGATAAGTAGATTTCCTTAGGCTGTATTTGCTATTGTGAGTTTGTCTCATGTAGAATTTAACCCAATACATAGAAATAATGCAGAACGCACAGCTCTTAAAACGTCTGTCTGTGTGTCTGTCTGTGTGTCACAGGATGTAGTACATCTACAAAAGATGTTTCATGCTCAAATCACATGATTCTCAGGAGGCACAACACAACACTAACAACCAGCCCCAAAACTTGCACATTATGTCATGTGTGCTCGAAACCTTGCTCTGTAAAAGGACTCCTTAAAGGTAAAATGATCAGGTACAGGGGGTAAAATAATTATTACAGGAACAGGGGGGTAAAATGATCCATTACAGGTACTGGGGTGTCACGTAACGCCTTCACTCCAGAAGGGCACGTGACTCGGCGAAGTGGACGCGTGGTTAAAAATCACTAGCCGTCTGCACTAGACCCAGAATAATGACTACGTTGCACACAATCCCCGCACCCACTTCCCTTAATTACCAATACTGCCACCACAGGCCAATAATATTTTTACCCAAGATGCCTAATATCTGGACCAGAGCTGACCTGAGACTCTGTTGGACTAGGCACCTCAAAACAGAAAACAGTTCAAAAGACTGGCTTCACCCCCACTGACTTTTAGTAGGTCGTCCCGAGCTAAACTAGAAACTATTAGAATCCTGTCTCTTCAGTTAATGAGGTTCTTTATATGAGACAAAGGCAGATCTTAATAAATTTATATTTATTATGATGAAAAAATATGATCACAGGCATATACAGAAATCAAAAAGATATTATAATTAATAGTTACACACTCAAGCAGATAAATAAAGAGATAAACAGCAGATTCTATGCACTTACGAAAGCAAGCTAAGAGATCGGCCGCCAGGGAGGCTCTGATAGGAAATGGCAGTTATTTTTCAATTTCGATTGACCTCCAAAACAATAAGTGCTGAGCAAGGCTTTGGTCAAAGAATTTATAAATTTCTTGTGTTCCTCAAGTTTCATGCCCATAGATGTAAAGCCCACCCACTCCACATCCCAGAATTCCTTTTCCTGTTAATTCGTGGGCATGCTCAGTTCACTTCTCATTAAATTTTTATGATACCTTTGAATTATAGTATCCAAGGGTAGTTTTCTTGCTACAAAGGACACATTTGCTTTCTTTGATATACATTATCAGTTACGGTTCGCTGCCGCTCAGTCTGGGAGAACACTCTTTGATGTGCTCATTGGCTTGCGTTTTACCCCTCAAAAGGTGCTAGTTTTTGGCCCTCATGCTGTGGAGAAACACAGGATCTTCCTTTAGACCAAATGGCAATTTGCCCTATCAGGCAGATTATGCTTTGACCAGGTCTCTTAATTATATACAAGAAAATATTAACAATTATTAACGTCATGGTCAAACATTATGACGAATATATATTATATCCGTCACAAGGGGGTAAAACGATTATTACAGGTACAGGGGGTAAAACGATCCATTACAAAGTGAGAAGACATTTCCATTAATAACAGAGACATGGCAGTATAACACGTTGTCGCCGCCGCTCGCGTTCTGTTACCTGCGAGTCACTAATCTCTTTCAGCATTTGGTCTGATCCAACGGCAAAGATGGTCTTGGAATCCGGTGAGAGCGCCACACAGGTGTAACTGCACGACTTGAGCACGCACTCAGACTCCCGCTTACCAGAGAGTGCGCTCCACTCATACACCGCACCATCCAGGCCACAGGACACCAGCTTACTGTCATCTGCGCTCCAGGCCACTGACCGGACCTGGAAATTTATTTATTTATTTATTTATAAAGGATTTTACCAGGAAGGATACATTGAGATTTCTCTCGTTTTCAAGTATGTCCTGGGTTCGAGAACATTGAGTGGTTACAGAAATACAAAATAGTAAAATGCAAGATATTAACACAAAACAAATATACAGATTAACAGAAAAATAAATATGGAGGAAATAAAGTCACTGTGTTACATGTTTACAGGTGCATTTCATATTGAGGTATGTTAATAGGGAAGTCTTAAGGGACTTTAGAATGGGGGAAGATTTGATGGTGTCTGGGAGGTTATTCCATAATTGTGGTGCTCTGTAGGAAAATGAGGATCGAGCCACTTTCTTTTTGTATTGTGGTATTGCAAGTAAGGTGCTGGTCCTGGATCTGAGGTTATAGGATGAGGGAGCTGCCGGGGGAAGCAGCATATTCAGGTAGGATGGCAGCTTCCCAGAAAAGCTCTTAAACACCAGGTTGGAAAGGTGAAGGGTGCGTCTAGAGTCCAGTGATGGCCAGTTTAGTTCTTTTAACATGTCACAATGGTGGGTCATGTAGTTACATTGTAGCACAAAGCAACAGAATGAGTTATACAATGTAGTAATTTTCTGGAGGTGTGTTTGCGGGGTGGCTGCATACACTACATCTCCGTATTCAATAGCTGGCATAAGTATTTGTTGTACAATCTGCTTTCTTACCGCGGGGCTCAGGCAGGATTTGTTTCTGTACAGGGCACCTAGTTTGGGGTAGAGTTTAGATGAGAGTTTTTCGATGTGGGGCCAAAAGATAGATTTGGGTCTAACCACATACCTAGGTATTTGAGAGAAGTGACTGTGGTCAGCGTGCCATTTGATTTTGTCCCAACACATAGATGGGGATTTTGCAATTTGTGTAGTTTAGGTTTTGTTCCAAAGAGCATCGTAACAGTTTTGTCAGTATTTAGAAAAAGTTTGTCATCTGTGATCCACTTTTCTACCCCTGTGAATTGTTCTTGCAGCACGGCCTCCAGCTGTGGGAGATTTGGTTTGCTGGTATAGATTACAGTGTCGTCTGCGTACATGTGTACAGTTGAAGCTTTGCAGACATTGGGCAGATCGTTTATGAATATTGTGAATAGCAGGGGGCAAAGTATCGAGCCTTGGGGTACAACGCACGTGACTGGGAGGGGAAGGGAAGTGCTGTCAGAAATGGACACAAATTGAGACCTATCACATATGATTGAAACCAGGTTAACGTGCGATCACCAATACCAGAGTTTTTAAGTTTTTGTAATAGGATGCCATGGTCTACTGTGTCAAATGCCTTGGCAAAATCAAGGAAGATGCTCCAGTTAGGTTTCCTTGTTCCATGCCTGCTTGGATATCATTACAAACTTATAAAAGGGCGGTTGTAGTTGAATGATTTGGATGAAAGCCTGATTGATCTGGGGTAAAATAGTTCTGATACTGATAATAATCACGTAATTGAGTGTAGACACATTTTTCCAGAATTTTTGACATTACAGGGAGCAGTGATATTGGGCGGTAGTTGGATACCAAAGTATTGTCTCCACTATTATGGATAGGTACCACCCTTGCAGTCTTCCAGAGTTTGAGTATGTATCCAGTCGCCAGTGATTCATTGATTAGGGTTGCGACAGGTTTTGCAATTGCTGGTGCACTGATTTTCAGCAGCATTGCTGGGATTTGATCAGGTCCAGACTGGTATTTCATTTTTTGGTTATGGAGAAGTTTAGTGATGGCACTGACAGGCACTGGTCTAAAACTGAATTTTTCTGGGTTACGGGGTCTTTGCACTGTTGGTGGGGCCTGACCTGCGTGCGGCTTTTCTGATTGCGTGTCATTTCCTAGCTTAGCAATCAGGGTGGTGGCGCATCCAAAAAAATAATTATTAAAAGCATTTGCTACATCTAGGGGGTGTTGTACAGTTTGGTTGTTTACTTTTAAAGCAGCCGGTTGGGAGTGGATGAGGGGTGCTTGTATGTTACTTATGATTTTCCAAAAATTTCTGGGGTTTGATATGTTATTGTTTAAATTTTCATTGAAGTATTGGGCTTTAGCCATTTTTGTATGTTTTGTGCATTCATTACGGCATTTTTGGTATTCACAGTGATCGTTCATGGATCCAGTACTCTTGAACTTTGACCACAGGGAGTCTCTAAGCTGGTACATATGTGTGAGGTCAGCTGTAACCCAGGGGAGATGGGCCCCTTTTACTCGCACTTTACGCAGTGGGGTATGGGTGTTCCAGACTTTCAGGAGCTCGGCTTGAAAGTATTCAATTGCACAGTCCAGGTCTGGGATTAGGTTTAGTCTGTACCATGGGAGCTGTTTGAGATCATTTAGGAAGGATTCAAGATTAAATTTCTTGAAAGACCTGGTGATTATTACCTTTGGAAATGAACAAAAGGAGAGCGCGATGGAAGGCGGCAGGAAGGAAGATCTGATCACCGCAAGGCTGAGCGAGCAGACTATACCTGTAACTCTGTGGTTGCAGGGGTTTATATGTGGCAGACAGGTGAGGGCATACGGAAGGTGAGACACAAGATGTGAGGGAGCACACTCTGTGGGTGCGGGGTTTATACAGGTGAGGGCGGACATACGGCAGGTGAGACACAAGGTGTGAGGGAGCGCACTCTGTGGGTGTGGGGTTTATACAGGTGAGGGCAGACATACGGCAGGTGAGACACAAGTTGTGAGGGAGCGCACTCTGGGTGCGGGGTTTATACAGGTGAGGGCAGACATACGGCAGGTGAGACACAAGGTGTGAGGAAGGGCACTCTGTGGGTGTGGGGTTTATACAGGTGAGAGTGGACATACGGCAGGTGAGACACAAGGTGTGAGGGAGCGCACTCTGTGGGTGCGGGGTTTACACAGGTGAGGGTGGACATACAGCAGCACCGCATACCTTTCCATTGTGGCCTTTCAGGTTCATGACATTTTCAAACGTCGCGGTGGAGTAGATGTGGATCACGTTCCCGTTCACAGCAGCGAATAGATGGCCGCCATTACTGAACGCGCACTGCACGAGAAGAAGAAAAGAAGCGATTCACGTGACACGGCAGCCATGATGTCACAACAGCCATGATGTTTTGGCTGGTTTTCCTACAGATAATCTAGATTGGGTTTAGTGTTTGGTGCGTGGGGTTTAATCTCCCGGCGATGGCGCTCAGCAACGCTCCATGCATAGGAGGAAAGTCACTGGTCCGTCAGACGCACTGGCTGCCTGGCTGTGATTGGCTCAGAAATGAAGCGGGAGAAACGAGCCCTGGATCCAATACTTTACAACTTGGATCACTTTTCTTTTCCCCCAAACCAACTAGTATTTTTTACCTAAGATGTACCGTTCTTGTCAATTTCAGCTCTTCCAGGGGACGGGCAGGTGGTGGGCAGGGGACGGGCAGGTGACAGGCAGGGGAAGGGCAGGTGACAGGCAGGGGACGGGCAGGTGACGGGCAGGTGAGAAGCAGGGGACGGGCAGGTGACAGGTAGGGGATGGGCAGGTGACATACCTCGCGGCAGCCGCGTACGGTGAACTCTTTGAAGGAGCGGATGTCGTTGACGAGCAGGTTCAATAAGCGCAGCTTGTCGGAGAATCCCGCCAGGGCGTAGAGGCCGGAGGGGTGCAAGGAGACGCTGAACACTTCCTCCTGGAACTCCTTATACAGCTCCTGTGAACTGAGGATGAGGAGGAACGAGATGAGCACGTTCTATCCCCATAATACCCGTCACCCATCATGCACATGGCTGGCTGAGCATCATAGTCCATCATAGCAGCGAGCTGGAGGGGGAAAGGCTTCACTGCTTTATATCGCCTGAACATGTGTAAAAACCGCTACGGCATCAGCCGGCGACGCATGGGATTATGTCGGCCTTAATAACATACCTGGAAATGAAAAATGGTAAGCGCCCACGCTATACCCTCCGAATGCCCAGCAAACCAGATGATCAGTGGTTTCCCCCAAACCAAGAAAACAAAATACACAAAAATACGTATCTGATCTGCGCGAAATGAACGCTAGGGAACTCGGACGGTTTCTCGAATGACGTCACCAACCATAGTATATGATGGAATGAAAGCACAAGAGAAAAACACAATTCTAAGTGCAGTAGGACAACAAAAGGTGACAATGTATATTATTTTATGATTGATCAACTCACAAACAGAGAGCCCAATCACTGGCTCTGAGTGGATCGGTGCCTTAGGGTTGTTTATCTTGGATAACTTCTCAGGTAACCCACTCCTTGGTGTTGATGACTCATTACATCCATAGGAAATGGGAAAGAAGAAAGACACAATCTTGTGTATATCTGACGCACAAATGTGTAGTATATATATCAGCTGCAAGTAGAAACTGACATTTGGTGGAGCTATTCCCAGCTCAAGACGGAAGGCGTATGGGTTTCGTAGGTCAAACCCAATAAAGACCAGAACATGCAAAAATAGTTCTTCTAAAATTTAATAAAATAAATAATATAGAAGGCCAGAACACATTTCGCCGTCGGCACACGGCTTCATCAGCTGGTCTATACAATACAGAACTGACGTGCATGTTTATATACCCAAAGAAATTAAAACAAATTAAAGAAAAATGTCTCTTCCTGTGTCTAATTGGTGGTCAGCGTGCGTTTCTAGCCTCTTGTTGGGATTTCCGCGTGTTGCTGACCATCGGCGCCATCTTACGCAGGTGCGTCTGGAACTTCCGCGTTCCACCATGCGTTTCACGACCCTGTATCCGGAATCTAGGTGTGCTATGCGTGCCATTGTGGATGCAGGAGAGCTTCCGATATCGCAATGTCCACAAATCCATCTGCGGTCAAAATATAATCAGTATACACCACAGAGAAATGTTGGAACGATGTGAGATCCATTGTTGATACAATGGAATAGAAATAGTTCATAAAAGGAAGCAGGCTGTCTTCTCGAAAAAAAACAAAAAATTGCTATGGGGAGAATCGTATGAAAGGTATTTTAATACGATAGGTAGTTTTTTAATTTTTGCATTTAGTGTGAAATCCCCCCCTCCTTGTTCCAGCACGGTGTCTGTTCAATTTCGTTTCCTCTCGAGGCTAGTCAGCGGGGTGATGGAAATAGATATCCTGTGTTAACTTAGAAATGCCAGCGAAATCTTTGTTACATGATGTAGAAATGTATCTGCTCTGATTGGTTGTTGTATCACATTCCTATGTTGGGAGTGAACACTTCAGGAAGTTTTTATATAACGAACATTTCTATTGGATGTTGAAACAATAAACGAAACTGACAGACCACGGACTGATCAGATGATAATCTGCCATATCTCGGTGTGGTTGTGTCTGTCGTCTCCTCTGATCAGAGTCGCGCAGTGCCATACTTCGGTTTTGATATATAAGAAGAAACTTGAAAAAGGTTTATGGTAATTATAATGGAAATCTAGAATTTAACAGTTGGTGTCAAAAGTGGGATTTAATAATTCAATTGTCTGATATGATTTATTTCATGTTAAACAATTGCCTATATAGATAAAAGAATCTTTGCTTCCATGTGGAGGCTGCCTGTGAGAGCCACTGTGTTGTTGTAGGACGGTCTGTTTGTTTTTCTTTGTTTATTGTTTGTTTATCTTAACTCACCTGATAGAGAACTGTTAATGAGCGGTGACTCACTCGTTATGTTGATGTACCCTGATGAGGTTCTGGTGCTGAGTATTCGTTATGTCACTCACCCGGGAAACTGAAAGATGTTTCTAGCGTTGAGTAAATGTGTTTGTCTTTGTGTCCATAGTGTAGCTCCTTTGTGTTCTGGAGTTCTGGCTCGTAGCATTTTATTTTAATTGATTAGATTTTGATTTCTTCTTATATATCAAATAATTTTATCTCCCATTGAGAGACAGTTTTTTCTTTTTCCTCTTCTTTTTTTATTTTTATTTTCTTGCGCGCTGCTGCCATTTTTTCTTTATTTTTTGCTGCATTTGTTTGCGCGCTGATTCTAAAGGATTTGCTAACTGTTTTTTCTTTCAGATTGCATGTTTGTTTTTGTTTTATTTTTTATTTTGTTTCTTGCCATTGATTGCGTCTGTTTATTTAAATGTTTGTCTTTACTAACTATTAATGTATGTGTTTATCTTTGATGTTTTGTATTTTGTAGTTTTGATATTATGTTTTTATTATGTGTAATTTATGTATAGGGACTGCTTCTCTCAAAACAGGTTGCTTTGTTTCTGTCTTTACTGCCTTGCCTCGTGTAAAAAAAAGGCACAGGAAATGGAGACAATAGGGCTTTACTTTTACAGTAAATTTCAAAAATGACTGCTTTTTTTTATTCGTAGCTTATGTTTGAAAGATGAACATAGAAAGTCAATACTTTGACAAGGCAGGTTACACGTGAATGTTATGTTATAAATTGATGTATGATATATAAAAAAATTAGTATATCAAGGTGATGGGCTCAATCTGCCTTAATATAAATTATACATTTTCCCAAAAGAGGCGTGGTCGGTTATTTTCCTCTGGTCTTTGTTTGAGTCCAGCACTAAGGGATTGACCACACCTTAATATAGGTTATATGTTTTGCGAAAATGGCTGACTGAGATCATTTACAGTTTTGTAACTTGTATAATGGAATATATATGTAGGTTCATGTTTAGTTGTTTGGAATCTAAGAGGATGAAGTGATATAAAGCTGAAGGATTTGAGTGAAAGTTTAAAGGAAAGCGCCTACAGGTTTAGTAGCGCCGTACAAAGGAATTTAGGCAGATTTCAAATGAGAGAAGGTGTTTTTTTTTTGTTTTATTTTAGTTGACTAAGGGAGATGGAAGGTTGTAGTTTGGTATCTGAGTATTGTTTGACTGTTTTCTTTTTCTGCAGTGGTAGCTAGATGTCTAGTTTTATTTTTTGCTGTCTGATGTTTTTGTCTTTTGGTGTGAAGTGCAAAAAAAAACGTATAACTGTGCCCCCATTGAATATTCTTGGAGGGAATAAAACAGGTTGTAAAATAGCTGCACAAACACCTCACGTTTGAATGTTTGTTTTTAACTAATATCCTTAATAAAGATTATTGATGTTTATTAACCCTTTCGCTGCTGAGGCTTTTCCCGCCCCTGTGCTGAGGTCATTTTTACCTGTTTTGCGCATCATGTTTAAACGTGTTTTGAAGGCTTATTTTAGTATATGACCCAGACATATTATATATCGTTCTTTCCGTCAGACTCGGTAGATTCATAATATGTCATTATTATATGTATACGTTATGTCATGTCTGTATATTATAACAAAAAATGCAATAAAATATGTATTTTCAATAATTTACAATGTGTAAAGTGTTTTTTTTTCACATTTTAACATGCGAGCAATTGCGGTTATATTTTGTATGGGGTGCGCTTGTTAAAAAAATTAGAGATGGGGTCTCGTTACATTTTTTTTTGGGGAACATTACACTATTTTTAACAAACGCACCGCATACAAAAATCGTTAGTGCAGCATCATTGTTCACATTATAATTGAAATGGGAACAATATTGCTACACTAACAAACAAAAAAAATAAAAAAAAGTGTTTATTTTTTTTTATAATTTTTTTTTTTTTATTTTTTTTTATTTTTATTTTTCATTTTTTTTTTTTTACAACTTTTTTCACTTTCATGTTTGGTATCGTTGGAACGGCCATGCTCTGGCCGATCCAACCATACCAAAATTTAGCCCCTAACTGCCACGGATCGGGAGATAGGGAGTTCATTGGAACTCCCTATCTCCACCGTTGGTGGCAGTTAAGGGTTAACTCTAGGACTGGCGTCATCGTGCTACGCACGATGACGCCGGTCCTCAGGGGGAGTTCCCGGAGGCTTGGCCGACATCCAAGATGTCGGCCAGCTCCGGGAAAGGATCGCGAACCGGCGCTTTTCAGCGCCGATTCGCGATCCAGCTCCCCAGGGGTTAATGCCAGGCATCATTTGGAAGGGCAGGCTGTGCCCTTCCAAATGATGCCTGGGTTAACCCCCGCAGAGCCGCCGATCGGGAGGGAGAGAGGTCCGAAGGACCTCCCCCCCCCTTTCAGGCGCCTCCTCCGCACATGCGGGGGGGCGCCTGAATTTGGTGTCATCGCGCTGCCGCGATGACACCAAATTCCGGTGGCTGCTGTTCCGGATGCCGGGCTGACATCCAGGATGTCAGCCCGCACCGGAGGGGCCAGCGATCGGCCGGAACCCGGCCGAACGCTGACCCCAATGGGAGGACGCGCTCAGCGCGTCCTCCGCATACCAGCGGGAATGCTGAGGACGCGCTGAGCGCGTCCTCAGCATCGAAGTGGTTAAGAATTTTTTTTCTCTGAGTTTCCTCTGAGAACTTTGTGCTAATTAACGCGTGAAGTTTTAAACATGCCCTTCTATACTTTCTTTCCCAGTTCATGATATTTTTGTTGTGTTTTTTTATTTGAATTGAAGTTCATTCTTTTCCTAGTCTCCTCCATTTTTTCTCTCTCATGACCACTCTTTTTCTTTGTGTCCAAAAATGTGTTGCATTTTTTTCCTCCATTTTACAAGTATTTTAACGATATGAATTTTAAAGTTTTTGACAGGTTAATAATACATTTTTTTCCCAAGTTTTTACTTTAGGTGAAAATTACCCATGCATGCCAACTTTGATCAAGCTAGATGGAAGATTATGTGATACCAATATTGATAAAGCTGTTGGAATTGAAGGAAATTTACTCAAACACATTATCATTTCACATTGCAATGTTACATCAACCGGATAATAAGGAATTATCAGACACCAGGCAATAAAACATTCTAGTTTATCGACAACTCATCAATAAATCATGCGATTAAAGAAGATCATTGATTTGGAAATAAAACTTAAGACATGTCAGTTTTACAAAACTGTTATTTTCAACCAATAAGACAGAAGACAAAGAAAGAAGATAATGTATTTTTATATGCTGATGGATTATCTTTGTGTTGTCGTCTAAGTGATAATTATTTTGTGTCTTTTATTATTTTATATTTTATTATTATTGTTGTTTGGTTACAATCAATATTGTTCAAATTCCCTGACACATTTAGGATTATTGAAGATCACATCCAATTAAATTAGAGTTAATTAATGTATTTAGGAACATATAATTAATGCATTTGCATAAATACGTTTACTGACATATATAGTGGTAAATGGAAAGTTTTAATTCGGTAAAATTAAAGTTGTTTTTATTTTTTTTTTATTTCATTTGAGGATTGGTGTGTTTTATAAACACCAGGTTTGTTTCAAAACAACGAACAAGACTGAATAGGATAGTAATTAAATATTTTTTTTGATATTTAAAATGGGTGGAGTATGCACTTCGGCTATTTCCCTTTTGAGCCAAAGTTGCATATATATTTTTTTCTCTAACAATGAGTCAGAAGTAGTATAATTTTTTCTCGTTGCGTGAGGCCGATAGGCTTTGCGGGGAAATTTTAAAATTTATTATCTGTGTCTCGTCTTGTGTAAATTAACATTTTTATTGTTTTCGTGCATTTGAGAGTGACAATGAATGAATGGATGTATATGATTAGCGGGGTATACCATATTTTCTTTTCTTTTTTATTTTCTTTATTGTTGCTTCAACCGTATCGCATCATCAAGAAACCTGACCGTCACAATGACTGCATATGGAACGAATCATGGACATTTTGTGTCAAGGTCAAAGGTCACAGGTAATAAGCAACCAGCGCAAAGAGACAGCTTGTTCAGGAGTCCCTATGGTGGGAGCTCTGATGACATTTAATGATTATGCGTCTCAAGATGGGATGTTGAAAAAGACCAGACCTTGATATTGCACTGTGGACTACGGTATTAGATTATGGAATATTATTTTTTTTATTTAATCCCCTAGATAAGTGTGAGAAAGGAATGGATTTGGGAAAATGAGAATGTATTTCTTGAGAGTGTGTAGGAATGCAGGTGTGTATGCGTTATGTGGAGTGAAGCTGAACATAGGAAAACACACAGATATAGATCTGACTCCTGTTGATTATTAGATAAATAACCTTTTACATTCAAGTTATTATAAATAGCGATGCGGTGTACAAAATACTCACTATGAGATTGTAGCAAATGTCGTATTCCAATACTAAATAAAGTGACGTTATGTGCATCACCACAATATCAGTATAGGTTCCTATTTCTATAGTGTAATATTATTAACCATCTAGATTCATATTCTGAAGTGATAAAGACCAAATACCTCCCTGATGCAAACGTATATAATTATGATAAGGAATCAATACTAGAGAATTATGGTTGGTAGTAAATACTGTCAACAGAACTAGACCATAGCCCATGATATTCTATAAACAGTGCCAAACGTGCATGGGGCTAAGACTATAAAATATGTGTATAACTCCATTGAGGAGTAGTGATCAGCTATATTTTATGGGGTGAGAGTGATGGAAGCCCAATACTTCCTTTCTGAAGTTAGTGCTATAGAACCTAATGCCTAAGGCATTGTAAAATTAGAGCTTATGTGAGCAGTGCCAAGTACACAAACTGTGACTATATAATGTATTTGTACTAATATAGGTGAATAGCTTATGTAGTATATCTATTAACAAATACATCATGGATGGTGGGGAATACAAACCCACAAATCGAAGAAAAAAAAATAATATATTTTTTTATTATATGGTCCTGTGTGGACAGTGTGAAAATACACTGCTGGAGCTGTATCATGTATTACTGTTCCCAAATTGGGATACACATACATGGTATTGTGTATATAGAACATGAGAAAAAAACCTGCTTACAAGAAATGTGTAACCTCAAAGTCATCATTTAGACCACCCGGTTGTCAAAGTGCCCATCTCAAAAATCATGCGCATCTCCGCTTGTCCTAATCTTTTGAGGAAATCTTCCCCTATATCATTTGGTTTTAACTGCTTGATCGCTGTAAATTTTAGACCCACTGGAAGGCTATTATGTTTAATTTTGTAATGTAATGAAACGGAATGTTTGTCAAACCCTTTTTTTATATTTCTAATGTGCTCTGATATCCTTACATTGAATGCTCTTTTGGTGCGGCTTATATATATATATATTTTTTTTTTCAGAAAGGATACATTAAGATTTCTCTTGTTTTCAAGTATGTCCTGAGTGGCGAGTCTGTACCGTTAGGTGTCTTGCCAAGGACACTTACTGGAGAGGTTGCTCGCTGGGATTGAACCCATGACTCCACAGGCTCTCTCCATGCAGAGCAGTGATGTTACCTCTACTCCACCCAGCCGCTATTGCAGGCCGCAGGGGCATTCCAACAAATATATAATATTCTTTGAAAAACAGTTTAAGGTACCTTTTATAGAAATTTCTACTTTATTTTTTTGGTTGCAATATGAACCTTTAAAACGTTTTTTGTTACCCGTGGATCTACATGCCAAGCATTGGCCACAATTGTAAAAACCTTGTTTTAATCCAAAAAATCCCTCTTTAATACTTCTTTTTTTTGGCTTACTGTGGACCAAATTAGATTTTAAATTTCTTGCTCCTCTAAACACAATTTTGGGAATTTTTCCTACGTAGTTTTTAAGATCATTATCATTTCGTAGGACATGCCAATGCTTCTTAAAAAATCTTTTTATCTGAGTGGCTTTATTGTTATAATCGCAGATAAACCTCACTTCTTCTCCTTCTGTTTGTTTTCTAAGTTTATACTTCAGTAATTTTTCACGATCATCCTTAATTAAATCAATAATGATATGGTCTAGGTCTCTCTCTTCATACCCTTTTTCAATAAAGTCTTTGTTGAGAGTATCTGCTTGTTGTTTAAATACTTCAACATCAGTACAGTTTCTCCTTAGCCGGATAAATTGCCCCTTGGGGACTCCTTTAAGCCAGACAGGATTATGGCAACTGGTCTTATCTATAAAAGTGTTCAGATCTACCTCCTTAAAGAAGGTTTTGGATTTTATATCATCTCCTTCTCTGTAAATCTTAAAATCCAAGAATGTGACACTCTCCATACTCCACTTCCTATCTAGCTTAATGCCCCATTCTGGGCTGTCCAAACTGGTCAAGAATGACAATAAATCATGCTCTGATCCTCTCCAAATAAAAAATACGTTGTCAATGTATCGTCTGTAAGACAAAACACTGCCTTGCGCCCAGCTACGCGAACCGTAGACAAACTGGGATTCCCAGCCTGCCATATATAGGTTCGCGTAGCTGGGCGCAAATTTAGTGCCCATAGCTGTCCCTTCAATTGGATTTAGAAATCCTCCTCAAATTTAAAATAATTATTTTTGAGTATGAAATTTATACTTTTAAGAATAAAGGATAACTGGTCAGGATCCATATTTTTAGCCTTCAAAATTTCCTTTTCTACCACGTTTAAACAAATTTGATGCGGTATGCTGCTATATAAAGCATTTATGTCACAAGTTACCAAGATAATACTGCTTTCTAACCGTAGATCTTTAATGAGTTTAAGCATATCTAAAGTATCTTTGAGATGAGATGGAATTTCTCGTACAATGGGCTGTAGAAAAAGATCTACATACTCTGATAGATGACTTGTGATCGAATCTGTACCCGCTACTATAGGTCTTCTGGGCGGATTAGTTGAATGTTTATGTATTTTGGGCAATATGTAGATGTGTGGGGTCTTGGTATATTCCATCATTAAGTATTTATGTTCGTGCTCGTTTAGAATTTCTTTATCTATCCCTTCCTGAAGGATGATGTTGATTCTTTCTTTTATATCTTTAATCCATTGTTGATACAATGGAATAGAAATATACATTATATAGTCACAGTTTGTGTACTTGGCACTGCTCACATAAGCTCTAATTTTACAATGCCTTAGGCATTAGGTTCTATAGCACTAACTTCAGAAAGGAAGTATTGGGCTTCCATCACTCTCATCCCATAAAATATAGCTGATCACTACTCCTCAATGGAGTTATACACATATTTTATAGTCTTAGCCCCATGCACGTTTGGCACTGTTTATAGAATATCATGGGCTATGGTCTAGTTCTGTTGACAGTATTTACTACCAACCATAATTCTCTGGTATTGATTCCTTATCATAATTATATACGTTTGCATCAGGGAGGTATTTGGTCTTTATCACTTCAGAATATGAATCTAGATGTTTAATAATATTACACTATAGAAATAGGAACCTATACTGATATTGTGGTGATGCACATAACGTCACTTTATTTAGTATTGGAATACGACATTTGCTACAATCTCATAGTGAGTATTTTGTACACTGCATCGCTATACGATTCTCCCCATAGCAATATTTTGTTTTTTCGAGAAGACAGCCTGCTTCCTTTTATGAACGATTTCTATTCCATTGTATCAACAATGGATCTCACATCGATCCAACATTTCTCTGTGGTGTATACTGATTATATTTTGACCGCAGATGTATTTGTGGACATTTGTGCGTCAGATATACACAAGATTGTGTCTTTCTTCTTTCCCATTTCCTATGGATGTAATGAGTCATCAACACCAAGGAGTGGGTTACCTGAGAAGTTATCCAAGATAAACAACCCTAAGGCACCGATCCACTCAGAGCCAGTGATTGGGCTCTCTGTTTGTGATCAATCATAAGATAATATACATCGTCACCTTTTGTTGTCCTACTGCACTTAGAATTGTGTTTTTCTCTTGTGCTTTCATTCCATCATATACTATGGTTGGTGACGTCATTCGAGAAACCGTCCGAGTTCCCTAGCGTTCATTTCGCGCAGATCAGATACGTATTTTTGTTGTTAATAACATACCTGCCTACAGCTCCCCATCACTGGCGTGGGACTCCGAGGGAGCGGAATGTATGTAAAGGGTTAAATGTCATCACAACTTTATAAAGCTGCTCTAGAGGCAGAGAATGCCCCGATTAACCCGGAACCCTTACTTGTTCTCGTAGTTCCAGATGCGCACGGACTTGTCCAAAGAGCAGGTTGCGATGAGCGGCTTCCGGATGCAGATACTCAGCCCTGTTATGGACGCGGCGTGCCACTGCTGAGTGAGATACTCGAAGGACGCATCATCCCCCTGCATGCAGTGACAACACGGGGTTAACATGCAAACGATGCTCATGTCTGGATATTAAAACCGCAAAGGGCACTGACCCCACCCGGGCGGGACATCCAGAACGGACTCAACCCGGCAGAACATCCAGAACGGACCCAACCCGGCGGAACATCAAGAACTGACCCAACCCGGGCGGAACATCGAGAACTGACCCAACCCGGGCGGAACATCCGGAACTGACACAACCCGGGCGGAACATCCGGAACTGACACAACCCGGGCGGAACATCCAGAACTGACACAACCCGGGCGGAACATCCAGAACTGACACAACCCGGGCGGAACATCCAGAACTGACACAACCCGGGCGGAACATCCAGAACTGACACAACCCGGGCGGTACATCCAGAACTGACACAACCGGGCGGAACATCCAGAACTGACACAACCCGGGCGGAACATCCAGAACTGACACAACCCGGGCGGAACATCCAGAACGGACACAACCCGGGCGGAACATCCAGAACTGACACAACCCGGGCGGAACATCCAGAACCGACACAACCCGGGCAGAACATCCAGAACCGACACAACCCGGGCGGAACATCCAGAACTGACACAACCCGGGCGGAACATCCAAAACTGACACAACCCGGGCAGAACATCCAGAACCGACACAACCCGGGCGGAACAATGGGGAACTGACACAACCCGGGCGGAACATCCAGAACTGACACAACCCAGGCGGAACATCCAGAACTGACACAACCCGGGCAGAACATCCGGAACTGACACAACCCGGGCGGAACATCCAAAACTGACACAACCCGGGCAGAACATCCAGAACGGACACGACCCGGGCGGAACAATGGGGAACTGACACAACCCGGGCAGAACATCCAGAACTGACACAACCCGGGCGGACATCCAGAACTGACACAACCCGGGCGTAACATCGGGGGAACTGACACAACCCGGGCGTAACATCGGGGGAACTGACACAACCCGGGCGTAACATCGGGGGACTGCGGTGAACCTACGGTAACCTCACTATTGGCACCATAGTTCACCGCACCTTTCACTGCACATTTCACCAAACATTTCACCGCACACTTCACTGCACGTTTCACCACACGTTTCACTTCACTGCACATTTCACCGCACGTTTCACCGCACGTTTCACCACACGTTTCACTGCATGTTTCACTTCACTGCACATTTCACCGCACGTTTCACCACACGTTTCACTGCATGTTTCACTTCACTGCACATTTCACCGCACGTTTCACTGCACTTTTCACGATTGTTTTGCTGAATTCCGTGAAGATTTCTCTAGGGAAGATCAAGGTCTCGTTATTCAAGCCCTGCCCAGGTTAAGGTAAAACCCGAAACACACCTTGCCAATCTCAGCCGAGGACAGGGCGACAGAGTAGATCTGCCTCTTGCAGGTACTGGCCAGCACCGTCTCCTCCGAGGGGCTCAGACACATGAACATGACCTCCTGCTGGCTGGCCTGGCTGGCGTCGCCGCTGTGATGGTCCTGAGAGATCTAGAGGCAGGAAAGAAACGCGTAAAGATCCATCTGTCCCTCAAGCTGCTCATTCCCGGGAACTCGCTCACCTTGATATCACCGCTCCATTTGTAAAGCTCTTTGTCTTCCACCTTCTCAAACAAGCAGACCTTGCCCGGGCCGGCCGAGCACAGGAAACCCTTGGAATAGGCCAGGATGGCATGAATGCTGGCAGAGGAGGCTACGCTGGCACTC
This sequence comes from Leptobrachium leishanense, assembly GCA_009667805.1. Taxonomy (NCBI): domain Eukaryota; kingdom Metazoa; phylum Chordata; class Amphibia; order Anura; family Megophryidae; genus Leptobrachium; species Leptobrachium leishanense. The sequence continues at coordinate 4,194,881 of CM019070.1, read as the reverse complement.
AGAGCAGAGACAGGTCTGGAAACACAGTGACACAAAGAGACCATTACCGTGTAGCCTGTAATAAATACTTGCGGTGGCGGGAGGCCAGGACATGGGCAGGTACCCCCGAGGGTCTCTGGGATCATGCAAAGGGTAAAGCAGGCACAGGCATGACAGGCGCTACCGGAGCCCAGAAACCAGGATTAAACAATCAAACACTGGCGTGACATGATTTATCACAGAATACGATGTGACCGGGTTAATGAACCTCTCTCACATGTTATAACGAGGCCCGAGGAAACCTGCCCAGCCAGCAGCGAACCAGAGATCATCACAGCGGATCTCACCTGACACGTCAACTGCCGTGCCAGGATTTACTATCATCCTGACACCGCAAACAGAGACAGACAAGCAGACACAGACAAACAGGGACAAAGCAAAAAAAGGGGGGTTATTGCACTGAACAAATGATCTCATAGCTAAGAACCGGAGCTCACAGACTCCAGCGAGGCCCACAGCTTAAAACCACAGGAAGGAGGGCGACTGGGCACGCAGGAAACACAGAAACAGACAGACGCACCGACAGAAAAGCAGAGAGAAAATACACACACTGAGACAGACACAGCCGGACAAGCAATGCTGGAAAAAAAAGGAAAAATGGCAGTCACTTAAAAAATAACAGGTGTAACAGATCTCTGCACCCCGACAGGGTCACATCTGTCAATGCCGCTCCCTTGCTAGACGCCTGTGTTCTTCCAGCAGACTCCTGTGCTTCCCTCCAATCCTCAGACGAAGCTCAAGGACCGGGACACATAGAGAGCCTGCTAGCACCCCCAGAAACAAGACGAGGCTGTAGATCTGGATGTTTTCAGGGTCGAAATGGAACTCTTTTAATCAGGCACAGACACACATTTATACGGTCACACGTGGGTCATTTGCATGGGCAACCCCCCCCCCCCAGAAACTATTGTTGTCAGGCTCGCGCCAGGAAGGAGCCATGGCACGACCTCAGTGTGTTGTTATATTCCCAAGCGCTGGGGATAAGCAGGCACACAGACACTGGAGGCAGTATATGTACAATAAGGCTGTATTGAAGAATGGTTCACAGCAAACCGTCCAGCACAGAACAGACGGTAACACTGAAAATAGGCAAGTGGATGGTGGACCACGTAGTCTCTCTCCAGATCCGCTTGAGGAGAAGCAGGAGTCTTTAGGCAAATGTACCTTGATAGAAGGTTGGTCTCCTTGGAGAGAGCTGGAGGGCTGGAAGCCACTTGAGAGTCTCTGGACCCACTGGATAGTGGGCCACGCAGTGGATCGTCCAGCCAGCAGGAACCAGGTAATGCAGACACAGCAAAGATGCACGGCAGAGCAAAATAAATCAGGCAACATACAATGACAAGAGGGAGCTCTCTGGACACAGGGAAGGGAAAAACACAAAATGAAAGAGCAAAGGGGAGAAGGGTGTGGTCTGGTTTTATGCAGAATCCTCAGGTTCAGACACAGGAGTTAACCCTTAGGTGGGAAGCAGGTATAGAGAGCTAGTGACCCAGGCTGGCCACAGCAGGCTCTGAGGGCTGAGGCATGACAATTGTGGGACCTGATTACACTGAAAAAGATAATTAGACAAACCTTTGCTTCTTGGAATGTGGATTTAAATTAGATTACGTACAGACAGTGTAATTAAACATTATGTAACATTTCTAAACAAGTCAAGACAATGGGAATCGGGATTTATTTATTTATTTTATTTATTTATAAAGGATTTTACCAGGAAGGATACATTGAGATTTCACTCGTTTTCAAGTATGTCCTGGGTTCAACAACATTGAAGTGTTACAGAAATACAAAATAGTAAAATGCAAGAAATTAACACAAGACCAAATATACAGATTAACAGAAAAATAAATATGTAGGAAATAAAGTCACTGTGTTACATGTTTACAGGTGCATTCTGTATATAGTCACTATGTTACATGTTTACAGGTGCATTCTGTATATAGTCATTATGTTACATGTTTACAGGCGCATTCTGTATATAGTCACTGTGTTACATGTTTACAGGTGCATTCTGTATATAGTCACTGTGTTACATGTTTACGGGCGCGTTCTGTATATAGTCACTGTGTTACATGTTTACAGGTGCATTCTGTATATAGTCACTGTGTTACATGTTTACAGGTGCATTCTGTATATAGTCACTGTGTTACATGTTTACAGGTGCATTCTGTATATAGTCACTATGTTACATGTTTACAGGTGCATTCTGTATATAGTCACTATGTTACATGTTTACAGGCGCATTCTGTATATAGTCACTGTGTTACATGTTTACAGGTGCATTCTGTATATAGTCACTGTGTTACATGTTTACAGGTGCATTTTGTATTGAGGTATGTTAATAGGGAAGTCTTAAGGGACTTAAGACTGGTGGAAGATTTGATGGCGTCTGGGAGGTTATTCCATATTTGCGGTGCTCAGTAGGAAAATGAGGACCGAGCCACTTTCTTTTTGTATTGTGGTATTGCAAGTAAGGTGCTGGTCCTGGATCTGAGGTTATAGGATGAGGGAACTGCCGGGGGAAGCAGCATATTCAGGTAGGGTGGTAGCTTCCCAGAAAAGCTCTTAAACACCAGGTTGGAAAGGTGAAGGGTGCGTCTAGAGTCCAGTGATGGCCAGTTTAGTTCTTTTAACATGTCACAATGGTGGGTCATGTAGTTACATTGTAGCACAAAGTGACAGAATGAGTTATACAATGTAGTAAGTTTCTGGAGGTGTGTTTGCGGGGCGGCTGCATACACTATATCTCCGTAATCAATAGCCGGCATAAGCATTTGTTGTACAATCTGTTTTCTTACCGCGGGGCTCAGGCAGGATTTGTTTCTGTACAGGGCACCTAGTTTGGGGTAGAGTTTAGATGAGAGTTTTTCGATGTGGGGCCAAAAGATAGATTTGGGTCTAACCACATACCTAGATATTTGAGAGAAGTGACTGTGGTCAGCGTGCCATTTGATTTTGTCCCAACACATAGATGGGGTGTTTGCAATTTGTGTAGTTTAGGTTTTGTTCCAAAGAGCATTGTTACACTTTTGTCAGTATTTAGAAAAAGTTTGTTGTGTTTGATCCACTTTTCTACCTCTGTGAATTGTTCTTGCAGCGCGGCCTCCAGCTGTGGGAGATTTGGTTTGCTGGTATAGATTACAGTGTTGTCTGCGTAAATGTGTACAGTTGAAGCTTTGCAGACATTGGGCAGATCGTTTATGAATATAGTAAATAGCAGGGGGCCAAGTATCGAGCCTTGGGGTACACCGCACGTGACTGGGAGGGGAAGGGAAGTGCTGTCAGAAATGGACACAAATTGAGACCTATGATAACAGACTACAGACAGAAGATTTACAACCTATTCAACTAGAAACAGATAAGCACTTTCTTGAGACAGGGTAAACTGGGATGTTATCCTTTCAACAGATACACAATAGCATTCTTGCATAATCACAGATTATACCAACATTGTGCACAGAGGGGAATGGGTACTTGGCCACTTGTAATCCACAGGCAAGTTGTCATCCATGGGACAGATCAGCTCCCACAGCGCTCGCAGTGCTGTCTGCTCCACAGTCCTCTGTAGACTGTTTTTGTCCACCGCAGGCAACACCTCTGCGATCTCTCTCAGCAGGGACACATCTCCACTCGCTCCGGGTTGCACCACACTTTTGCCTTTGGTCCTTCTTTCAATATCTGTTCCATCCACGGCAAAGGTCCCCAAAAACAGAAAGCAAATCCCGCCAGCTGCCACCAATGTGACAGATCTCTGTACCCAGACTGGGTCAAATCTGCCTGGCGCTTCCTTGCAGGACTCTCGTGTTCTACCCAGCCAGACTCCCGTGCCTCCCTTCAGTCCTCAGATGAAGCTTAAGGACAGGGACACATAGGGAGTCCTCTAGCATCCCCCAGAAATAGGACGAGGCTGTAGATCTGAGGTCTTTCAGGGTTAGAATGGAACTGGTTTAATCAGGGACACTCAAACATACATTTATACAGTCACACATGGGTCATTTACATAGACAACCCCCCCCCCTCAGAAACTGTTGGGGGACCTAACTAGACTGAAACAGATAATTGGACAAACATTTGCCTCTTGGAAGGTGAAACATAATTAGATTAGGGACAGACAGTGTAATTAAACATCATGAAACATTTCTTAACAAGCCAAGACAATGGGAATCAGGATGATAACAGTCATCAGATTTATAAACTATTCAAATAGAAACAGATAAGCACATTCTTGAGAAAGGGTAAACTGAGACATTAATCCTTTCAATAGATAACAGATACACAAGGACCAGACAATAGACAGACAATAGCATTCTTGCATAATCACAGATTATACCAACATTCTGCATACAAGAATGCCCACACTTATACCCTAAATGGTACTGAGTCAGGGAAATCAAAGCAGGAGAAGGATTCGGGAATAATCATAGACTTCAAACTAAGTAACACAATGCCCAATGTCAAACAGCAGTTGCCAAGGCCAGCAAGGTATTGGCATTAAAAGGGGAATTCACTCTCGGGATGAAAACATAATTTTTCCTCTGTATAAATCAATGGTAAGACGCACCTTGATTATGCCGTGCAATTTTGGGCACCTGTCTTAAGAAATTATATTATAGCGCTAGAAAAAGTGCAGAGACGGGTGACTAAATGAATAAGGGGAATGAAAGGGTTAAGTTACGAGGAAAGACTAACAAGCTTAAACCTGTTTAGTTTAGTGAAACGGCGCCTTAGAGGGGATCTGCTAACTTTATATAAATATATATGGGGCCTTAGAGGGGATCTGATAACCTTATATAAATATATACAGGGCCTCAGAGGGATCTGATAACTTTATATAAATATATACGGGGCCTTAGAGGGATCTGATAACCTTACATAAATATATCTGGGTCATTATAAACCATTGGCTGGAAACCTATTCATTAACAGGACTATACACAGGACACAAGGTCACCCATTTAGACTGGACGAAAGGAAATTTAGCCTAAAGCATAGGAAGGGTTATTTTATGGTGAGAACAATAAAGCTGTGGAATTCTCTGCCTGTTGAGGTGGTTGGGTCAGAGACTGTACAGAGTTTTAATAAACGACTGGATGACTTCCTGCAGACACAGAATATTAAGGGTTATAATATTTAATATGTGGGTAAAAGCTTCCCGATCCAAGGAGAATCTGACGTCATCTGGGGGCAAGAAGGAATTTTTTCCTAGTGTGTTGCATATTGGCGAGCGCTTCAGACTGGGGGTTTTTGCCTTCTTTTGGATCAACGGCAGTAAGTGATGTGTGAAAGGCTGAACCCGTTGGACGCATGTCTTTTTTCAGCCTATGTAACTATGAAAGAGGGCAATGGGCTAATATTGATTATGAGTCCTACACCCTACAAATATACCTCCATGCCCAGGCACCCCAAGTCCAAAATGACTTACGTCACAAGAAGATTTTTCCTTTCCTTCTCCATGTTAATGTCGCATTCCTAGGAATGTGTTATCTCAGCCCCTCGCCTGGGAACGCAGCGCTAACCTCCCTGATACTCGCAGTAGTGTTGCCGCACCGCCGTGACTATCTATATTTGCAAAAGTGCTGTTGCCCATACTAACCAACTATAGAATGATTAATCAAGATTAATGCTCTTTTAAGGCTGGTTACGTAACTTGCATGTTACATTCACTCGGCAATTTGCTGTTCAACCTGGTTATCATTTTTTGCAAAAATCTACTATTCAAACTTTATTTACGCATTGGAGGCATTACTGATCCATGGTCTTAGAAAAATAATTGTGTGAAGTTGTAAACTAGTACATAGGAGAATTGGAGTTTGCTGGCCGGTTAACTATAATGTGAATGGGACGTTGAGTGACACGAATGTAGTAGCCACTTGATAGCGATAATGAAAAGTCTCCTCCTGCCTGATAGGTGTTGAATACCATTATTAAAAACCGGCCAAGTGCACTCTCGCAGGTTGACGGCCACCGGAGAACCAAACTCAATGCTAAAAATGAAATGAATATTGAGCAGAGTTATAAAATTTGTTGCAATGAGCGTATGAAAGTACCGACTGGCTGCCTTAGCAATAAATCAAACTAGGAATGGGGTAAAACTATTGAGACGTGAACTGTGAAATTTCAAGTTTATTTATGAACCACAGTTGAAACGGTATCAGCGATGAGTTCCAAACAGATCTGAGTGATAGAAATATAGCAACAGCAGGCAGTAACGACGAACTTGCCAAATAACGTTATTAGATACCAGTTTCCATACTATATTTTGTAAGATTGCTGTGATGAGAATATAGCAATCGGTTGCCACTATATATAACGAGTTTAGACAATCGAGCTTCACTCCAACCATTTAGGCTACATTTACGACAAATAAATACATTGATAGAGAAGATACAATCTTCCCAAAGGTCTCTTATTAGTGATACTGAAATAATAGGGTGAGAAACTGATAAACCTTAGCATCACCTCTTTACCAGTATGGTAATCTCATGTTATTAATTTTAATGTGTGGTTTTATTGTTTAATTTTTAAAAATAAAATGAATGGCGGGGGCGTGGCCGACGACCTAACATGGCGGACGCGTGTTAGTCTTCCTCCGTCTGCTAGCGGCGATTTAAAACGGACATATCAAGCATATCTTACCTGAAAGTAGTTTAAAGCACAATCCGGACCGAGGAACACGTAATGGCATCCACCAAAGCGAGAAAAAAGGCGGAGCGCGCCGATTTCTTTACCCCAAAACAAGCTAAAAGGAGGGATGGCGCGGAAAGACAAGATGGCGCCGGCTCCCCACCCTCAGCCTCCGGCTGCCAACATCCTGGCGTGGAGACGGACCTGGAGACCTTCTCGGCCCGAATGGAGGGCATGATACAGGACCTTTCTGCCACATTAATGTCCCGGTTGGACACTATATCGGCGGATATACGCAAAGACATCCGAGACATCGGGGACAGGACCTCCAGGCTCGAGGAGAAGATGTCTGAAACATCCGACGCTCACAACAGCATGGCGACAAAGATCGAGGCAATGGAGGAACAGATGGACAAGTACGCACTGAAATTGTCGGACCTGGAGGACAGATCCCGGCGCCACAATTTAAAGGTGAGGGGGGTGCCAGCGTCAGTAACCACCCGATCCCTGCACGCGTATGTACAGGATTTTTTTCTACACTTGTTGCCTGACACTACACCGGATTCCCTCCTTATGGACCACATCCACAGGCTTCCGAAACCCCCCTCTGCCCCTGCAAAAGCACCTCGTGATGTACTCTTACGCTTACACTATTTTAAGCCGCGTGAAGAGATCCTGAAGGCCCTAAGAAATCCAAATGTGTTAGGCCCAGAATACGGTCACCTGGCAGTGTTTCCGGACCTCTCCCAGGCCACCCTGCAACGTAGACAAAGTTTTCGTCCCGTTACTGAAGTCCTTCACTTAGCACAACTGCCCTATCACTGGGGCTACCCCACCAAGTTACTGGTCACCCATAACGGGGAAACTACCGTGATGACCTCCCTGGACAAGGGAATACAAACACTGGGAAGCTGGGGACTGAAAGCGGTTGGCGCACCGAAGAGTACCATAAAAACTTTACACCGCCTTCAATCGGACTGGCAAGTCCGCTGAACACTCAGCAGCTCTGGGGATTGATGTTGCTACTCTCTGGACTGCTAACACCGACTGCTGCAAAGTTACGTGTATCGGATACCGAAGTGTGGTGAGATATTACATGGCGATAGATCGCTGTGATGTGGAAGGTCATGTTACCCCCGTCTCCCTCATCCCAGGATGAGCTCGGGTTTTCCCGGCTGGTAACTCCCGTTGGAGACCCCTTTCTCTTACCTTGTACAGTGGCAAGAAAAAGTATGTGAACCCTTTGGGATTAGGTGGAGTTTTGCATGAATTGGTCATAAAATGTGCTCTGATCTTCATCTAAGTCACAACAATTTGAAAAACTCAGTCTGCTTAAAATAATACAACACAAACATTATATGTTTTCATGTGTTTATTGAACATAAAATGTAAACATTCACAGTGCAGGGTGGAAAAGGTATGTGAACCCCTAGCTAATGAATACTCCAAGATCTAATTGGAGCCAGGAGTGAGCCAACCTTGAGTCCAATCAGTGTGATATTATTGGATGTGTTGCTTGAAAGCTGTCCTGCCCTTTAAAAACACACACCAGTTTTGGATTTACTGGTTTCAAGAAGCACTGCCTGATGTGAACCATGCCTCGCAGAAAAGAGCTCTCACAAGACCTACGATCAAGAATTGTTGACTTGCATGAAGCTGGAAAGGGTTATAAAAGTATATCCAAAAGCCTAGATGTTCATGTGTCCACGGTAAGACAGACGGTCTACAAATGGAGAAAGTTCAGCACTGTTGCTACTCTCCCTAGACGTGGTCGTCCTGTAAAGATGACTGCAAGAGCACAGCGCAGAATGCTTAATGAGGTAAAGAAGAATCCTAGAGTGTCAGCTAAAGACTTACAGAAATCTCTGGCACATGCTAACATTTTTGTTGACACATCTACAATAAGGAAAACATTAAACAAGAATGGAGTACATGGGAGGACACCACGGAGGAAGCCATTGCTGTCCAAAAATAATATTGCAGCATGTTTGAAGTTTGCAAAAGAGCACCTGGATGTTCCACAGCACTACTGGCAAAATATTCTGTGGACAGATGAAACCAAAATTGAGTTGTTTGGAAAAAACACACAACACTATGTGTGGAAAAAAAAAGGCACAGAACACCAACATCAAAACCTCATCCCCAGTGTAAAACATGGCGGAGGGAGCATCATGGTTTGGGGCTGCTTTTTCTGCCTCAGGGCCTGGATGGATTGTTGTGATTGATGGAAAAATGAATTCCAGAGTTTATCAAGACATTTTGCAGGAAAACGTAAGACCATCTGTCCGCCAACTGAAGCTCCGCAGAGGATGGGTGATGCAACAGGACAATGACCCAAAGCATACAGGTAATTCAACAAAAGAATGGCTTCAACAAAACAAAATACACCTTCTGGAGTGGCCCAGTCAGAGTCCTGACCTCAACCCGATTGAAATGCTGTGGCATGACCTTAAGAGAGCGATTCACATCAGAGACATCCCAAGAATATTGCTACACTGAAACAATTTTGTGAAGAGGAGTGGTCCAAAATTACTCCAGATCGTTGTGCAGGTCTGATCTGCAACTACAGGAAACGTTTGGTTGAGGTTATTGCTGCCAAAGGAGGGTCAGCCAGTTATTAAATCCAAAGGTTCACATACTTTTTCCACCCTGCACTGTGAATGTTTACATGTTCTGTTCAATAAACACATGAAAACATATAATGTTTGTGTTGTACTATTTTAAGCAGACTGTGTTTTACAAATTGTTGTGACTTAGATGAAGATCAGAGACATTTTATGACCAATTCATGCAAAACTCCACGTAATCCCAAAGGGTTCACATACTTTTTCTTGCCACTGTATATAGTTACACCGTTCAGCGGTGCTTTGTTTTTTCTCTAAAGTTACCTGTTCTTTGTTGCCTGATTTATTCTTCCCCGCCAGGATTTTACCCGACTTATGATGCTATGATGCTAGTAATGGACGCAGTTGAGGTTTTGATAGAACGCAAAATACTCTCGCATATCTTTTGTAACTCCCTACATGAAAATTATAACCTATAATGTAAAGGGTCTTAACCTTCCGGTTAAGAGACATCCCCTTTATCGAGATCTTCTCGCAAGAGATGTTGATATTGCTTGTATACAAGAGACACACTTTCGGCGCATAGACCACCCCGTCTAACAATCCCCCAATATCAAAAGCAATTCCATTCCACATTCCGTTCCAAGGCTAGGGGCGTGACGATACTGATACATAACCGACTTCAGTTTGAGGCACATCGCATTATTAAAGACCCAGGGGGCAGATTTATAATATTGGTTTGCACGATCAACTCCAGAGCGTACACCTTGGTGTCCGCATACGCCCCTAATACCTCTCAGACACAGTTTTTCTCCCGTTTGTTACACAAGGTGCAAGAGGTCTTGACTGGTGCCCTGGTCGTGTGTGGGGACTTCAACATGAGTGTTGACCCATCCATGGACCGGTCGAGAGGAGGAAGACGACCGCATAACTTGAGCTCTCTTAAGAAGTTTCGAGAATTACTGGGCCAATACGATTTGTACGACACTTGGAGATTGTTAAACCCCACTGCACGTGACTATAGTTTCCGCTCTAAAGTACACAACTGCTATACTCGCATTGATTATTTTTTTATCCCTGGCGCTGTGCTACCATATACACTTGACTGTACCATTCTTCCCCTCACATGGTCGGACCACACGCCGGTGCTGTTGACATTGGGAGACGTGTATCAGGGATGCGCTAGACCGCCTTGGCGTCTCCGTGAGGAGTTGTTGAAGAAAGAACAGGTGACACTTGACATGACAGAGGCCTTAACTAACTATTTTCGTGAAAATAGTACCCCGGAGATGAGCCCGGTGATTGTTTGGCAAGCGCATAAAGCCGTTCTTAGAGACGTTTGTATGCGATGGTCGGCTCGGTTTAAACATGAATACCAACAGCGTCGGCTGGACATACTCACAGCCCTACACAATTTAGACACACAAAATAAAATTATCCCATCCTCTTCACTAGCTGAGAAAATAGAAACACAATTACACCTTTTGAGTGACCTAGAGACAGGCATCTATGTTCAGAAATTGAGCAGACTGAAAGCGACCTATTATACGCTCAATAATAAACCGGGACGCCTGCTAGCCCGCAGATTAAACCCCCATGTGCACAAAGACGCATCACGTCTCTTAAGTCAGCCCGCGCCCCGATACATAATCCTAGGGAAATTGCAAATGAATTTGCCAGCTATTACGAGGCCCTGTACAATCTAGACGAAAATGCAGAGCTCACACATAGAAACATAGAAAAATGTGGGCAGATAAGAACCTTTCGGCCCATCTAGTCGCCCAATTACATGGATACTTTACCTGGATTTATCTTTTGTTTAAGATAGCCTTATGCCTATCCCATGCCTGCTTAAATTCAATTACTGTTTTGGCCTCTACCACTTCTACTGGAAGACTGTTCCATGTATCCACCACCCTCTCAGTAAAATAATGCTTCCTGATGTTACTTTTAAACCTTTGCCCCTCTAATCTAAGACTATGTCCTCTTGTTTTGCAACGTAGTCGTTAGTCGCAAACTACTTAGAACGTCTACACCTCCCGACACTGACTCCAGCGCAGTCTGATCGCATCTCCTCCCCTATTACTAAAGAGGAGCTCTCCTCAGCTATAAAATCGCTACCAAGCCAAAAGACGCCCGGACCGGACGGGTTTCCCGGCCTTTACTACTCCACGTTTTCCCCGCAATTACTGCCTCACCTGCTAGCCACATATGAGAGGGTGCGAGAGGAGGGGGCATTTCCGACTGATATGCTGAGGGCTCACATAGTCACACTCCCAAAACCTGGAAAGACGCCGAACTGCTGCTCGAACCTGAGACCTATTTCCCTATTAAATGTAGATGTAAAACTCTATAGTAAGATTCTAGTGGAGAGACTTCAGCGGGTCCTACCGACCCTAGTTGCACAGGATCAGGTGGGGTTCATTCGCAGGAGGCAGGGACCCGACAGCACTAAGAAACTGCTCAATTTAGTACACATGATGAAACAAGTAAACCGGCCTAGTCTGATCCTGTCACTGGATGCTGAAAAGGCCTTTGACAGGGTCAGTTGGCTCTTCTTGCGCCTGGTCCTCAGGAGGTTTGGCCTGCCAGGGGAACTTCTGGAGGCAATTCAGGCGCTTTATGCCTCCCCTTCCGCCAGAGTCCTTAATTCCAGATTCCTCTCTGACGAATTTGTTATTAATAATGGTACGCGTCAGGGCTGCCCCCTCTCCCCTCTCCTGTACAATATGGCCTTAGAACCATTAGCTCAAGCCATTCGTCAAAATGATCTAATAAGAGGTGTTAATATAGGCCCCACGGAATACAAACTAAATTTATATGCGGACGATGTCCTTCTCACACTGACCGATCCCGATGAATCGATTCCAGCTCTACAAAGAGAACTGGGATTATATAGTGCAGTTTCATACCATTTGGTAAATAACCTAAAAACTCAAGCACTTCCAATAAATGTGCCAACGATGCACCTGCGAGCCTTGAAGGGACTCTATGATTTTGACTGGAGGTCCTCCTACATCACGTATCTGGGCCTTCGGATCACCCCAGATGTTAACGGTCTCTTTGCCCATAATCATGAGAGGATATTTAAGGAGATACGTTCTACATTACACCAATGGCGCTCTCGGGAGGTCTCTTGGTTGGGGAGGATGGCGGCAGTGAAGATGATGGTTTTACCGAAACTCTTGTACATTTTTCGCTCCCTACCAATTCAGGTGCCCCGCCTCTATCTTGATAAACTCCAAACCCTATTTATGAGGTATGTATGGGTGAATAAACGCCCAAGAGTACCACGAAAATTGTTATATCTGCGTCATAGAGATGGAGGTCTTAAGATGGTCTGTGTTCATAATTACTATTGGGCGTCCCTTCTAGCTTCCTCCATGGCCCTGTTTCATAGTACACCCATGCCTCAGTGGCTTGCTATTGAATCTGCAAGCCTTTCGGGACACGCCCTGTCAAATGTGCTGTGGATCCCTCCTCAGAACCGCCCTAAAACACCCCATATGATGCAGTCCACGGAGATACACCTGAAAGTGTGAGACCGACATTTCTCGCTCTTTATGGCCTATCCTAAGCTCTCTATGGCAATGCTGCTAACCGCGGTTCGATACTTACTGCCACACACTCGCCTTGGCTCTTGGATACAAGGTGGGATAACTCACTTGCACCATCTCTTCACGCCGGCCGCTATCCTGCCCTTCCTGCAATTACAACAGAAATACGGACTACCTACCTCGCAATTTCTGACATAGACAGATCCGTTCTTACTTGACATCCCGAGGTATCAGCTCTGAGCTGAGAGCCACATTGCCTCTTCTATCAACCACCGAACTGATGTGTCTGGACCCCCTCTCCTCTACTAAACCCATAACGCATTTCTATAGCTTACTGAACACCCCTGTCGCAGCGCTATGTTGGGCGTTCCAGGCAGCGTGGGAGGGGGCAATAACAAAGACATTTTCCCCCACACAGTGGGCGCAAGCTCACATGTATGCGGTGGGTGCTTCCAGATGCGCTACCCTGGTAGAAACACAGAGAAAAGTTATGTATGGCTGGTACCTCACACCCAGTAGATTACACCGGATAGACCCTAGGGCCTCGGACGTGTGTTGGAGATGTGCCCAGGCAGTGGGATCGATGGGTCACGTATGGTGGCACTGTCCTATAGTGGCGCCGCTTTGGAAAGATGTTTCAGCTCTGCTTTCGGAGGTGCTAGGCCAACCCATTCCATGTCAACCTGAGGTATTGTTGCTGGGCATGATTCGCCTCCCCCGCCCACATCTCAAGATGATGTTTATCATAGTTTCTACAACATTATTGTTGCTTGCCAGACTATGGAGGTCGTGGATGTTCCAACACTCCGCCAACTTACCACCTTACTTGATCAATACCGAGGATTTGATGTTAAGGCTACCGCAATGAGTGGGCTCCGGCCCCCTGTAAGGGACCCTTGGGCTGTGTGGGATATACATAAAATATATAAGGCGTGTGGGCTATGAAAGAAGGTTTAGATATCAGCTGCTGCCATTATGGTGACGTACAGACGAGAGGGGTGACCCCTGCGGCTCAAAATTACCTATTTTTTTTTTTACTCTATTAGTCTTATCCTGGCAACTTCCCCCCCTTTTTTTTTTTTCTCTCTCCCCCTCCCCTCTCCCGTTCTCTCTGGTTACTTTTCCTCCCCTCACAATCCGATTAACTAGATCTGCGACATTTTGATATCATTGCCGCCCTGAAGAGCATATTAGGACAGAAGTTTTATTCTAGTCGCATACGAATAGTACAATGTAATGCTTCCCCCATGTATGTGAGATGGTGCCCCCTTTTTCTTTTTCTGTATCCCATGTTTCATTTGAAAAATAAAAAATGTTAATTTAAAAATAAAATAATAAAATGAATAAAGGTGATGTTTTATTGTGAAGTCATGTGTCAGGTCGGCTAGGTAGGGACCTTGATACTCATGGTAATTGGGGTTGAAGAAACCCAGCACATGATTATTGTAGAGAGGATTGCTCAGTGGAGCTAAAAGTTCCTCTAGTTTTCTATCATAACAAACATGGTCAAGTAAAACTAACTGAAGATGTAAACGTTGAGGAATGTAACATTACTTTAATTACTAAAGCTTCTATGTCTGACTCGGAGATATTCATGACTGAATCCTTCGGATTGGCGATCATTGACACTGCATGTACCGGCACTGTGTGTGGTGAGAAATGGTTAGAAATTATATCGATGGCCTCATTGCAGATCAAGTGAACATGTTGCAGACAATTTCGGTTCGGAGATGGGAATCTGGTGTATTCCACAAGAAGTGTAAAACTACCGGCTAAAATAGGCCTGACAAAATGCAAAATTGAAACTGAAGTTGTAAAAGCTGACATTCCTCTCCTGCCGAGTAAAGCATCCCTAAAAAAGGCTGGGACCGTTCTGGACATGAAAAAGGACAGTGCTGTAATGTTCCAACAATCTATTCCTCTTGCGTTTACTAGTTCTGGGCATTACTGTGTTAATATCAGAGACACAGAAAATCTAAGAGACTTTGCAGACGAAGAAATCTTAACTGTCACAGCACAAATGTCTTCAAAAGAAAAATCTAAAGTTCTTCTGAAACTCCACAAACAATTTGGTCCCGCGTCGGCAGAACGGCTACAGAGACTACTATTCTGCACCAAATAGTAAATGACTATGAAGTTTGTCAGAAATTTACGAAACCAAAGCCTGCGGTAGGGTTACCCTTAGCTTCGGAATATAATGAGTACATTACAGAACCGTAGCGATGGATTTGCATGAATTGGAACCAGGTGTCTGGTATCTTCATATAATCGACCACGTCACGCGTTTTAGTGCGGGAAATATTGTTAAAACAAAAAAGTCGTCTGAAATTGTCAATTACTTTATCCACACTTGGATTAGTGTTCATGGTGCCCCTCAAACGTTATACAGTGAGAATGGTGGAGAGTTCAATAATGAGGAGATCAGAGATATGGCTGAAAACTTCAATATTGAGTCCAAAACAACAGCAGGGTATAGTCCCTGGAGCAATGGACTACTAGAAAGACACAACCAAACACTTACTGAAATCATTCAAAAAGTCAGAAGAGAGAAAGGCTGCAGTTGGCACACTGCCCTATACTGGACCGTCATGGCTAAGAACAGTATGCTGAATGTCCATGGATACAGCCCGTATGTGACGGAAACCTGCTCTCTTCCGCCTGTCCTGGCTCTCCAGACACCCCCTCGTTGTGATCAGCCCAGCTACTGGGAACGCAGTCCTCAGCGCCTTGAGCGGCTTGACTCGCCTGCTTCTGATCCTCTGCCCTTGAGCCGTTTTGACTTTCCAGAAGGCCGTTCTGTGCCTTCTGAGGGTGATTGTGGGTACCCTGAATGAGACACCAGACAAGCTGTATGTTCAAACAGGAATCTGACTTTTATTGAAAAACGCCACTATTTATGCCCAGGTCCAACAGGGATCATTTGCATAAACCAAACAGTATTAACCTCTGTTTCATTGTTCATTTTCTTTCTGGCTATCGATTTGCACAGTATTATCATCCTGATGTCCATGTGTATTCATTTTAGAAAGCATGGATTGATGTACTCTAACCAGAATTCCGCCATGTCTCACAAATACAACAGCTCCATCTTGACCAATAATGACTCCTGGTCCCTTCCATTCAGGAGAGTCTACTCGTTTATAATATACCTTGTTGCCTGTCACATACATAGCATCTGTAGGTCTGAGCTGTTTACGCAGGGCTTTTCTAATTCTCTGAGCATTCTGCTTCAGTGAGTGACTTTCTAGAGGCATGTAAGGCAGAAATATGTTCTCCTACATTGACCCCCTGTGACGGGAACCCAGTCCTTTCGCCTGTCCTGGCTCTCCAGACACCCAGATCAGCCCGGCCGCTGGGTTGCTCAGAACTCAGTGCCTCGAGCAGCCTGATCTGTAGCTTCAGACCTGCTTGGTCTGATCCTCTGCCTCTTTGAATTTCCAGAAGGCCGCTCTGTGCCTTCTGAGGGTGATTGTGGGTACCCTGAATGAGACACCAGACAAGCTGTATGTTCAAACAGGAATCTGACTTTTATTGAAAAACGCCACTATTTATGCCCAGGTCCAACAGGGATCATTTGCATAAACCAAACCACTGGAAGATGAACTCTGATTACATTAGGTCATTTAGATATTTACAGTAAACATTCCTTAGCATTCAGTTATCACAGACATTTGCATAATCTATTGTTCCAATAGATCAGATTACCTTTTCAGTCAAACACTGCCCCAGAATCATGACTCCTTAAACAGATAACAAAGAGGAAAACCCTCTTGCATAATCACACATTACTCAAACATTCCGCACAAAAGAGGGCATTGAACATTGCTTCAGGTTGCATCTTCAAAACACACTTCCAAGTGCTCATTCACATACAGTAATAAAAGTACATTTAAAAGTAAAGCTAAGCAATTATAATACATTTAAAACCACACCACGCAATATAACTGAACATAAAGTCTTTCCCAAAGCAAATGTCTGTGTCTTTTGAGGTTTTTGCCAGGAAAATAAAAGTCTTGGGGCCCTATTACATTCTTCACGCAAAAATTCACGGTAAACTTGTGAATTTTTGCGTGAAGCGTTAACTCGCGTAAATTAATGCTGGTATTACAATCGTCGTGCATTATTTCATCCGTCAAAAAATAACACACGTAAAAAAAGACGTGCAAAAACACGCGCGCATTAATGTTGCGCGCAGAAATCAGTGTGCGGACTGTTTTTTCATGTGATTCAGGCAATCAGAATTAAGAACCACAATTATCTCACGTTACGTTTTTTGCGCCTATCAAAGTCAATCTGAGTATATATGCTGTATAAAAAAAAACACGCACAACTTCTCAATTTTATTGTTTGGGTATGTGTAGAATGTGTAACTATACTTTGCTGCGTATTTTTTTTTGGGCTGGTTTATTTGGTTTCGATGTTCAGATTTGCAGTTAACACCTGCTTTTCAAAGACGTTACAATGATGCGCGCAAACGTTGACCGTTAAATTTTGCACATCGATTGTAATACCATCCGAGTACCAGCGCACAAACGCATTTGCACTCACAATGTTAAGTATAGGACGCGCATAGTACATTACGCTCGCGCAGGGTTCACGCAGGTTCACCCGCAGTAGACGTTAACACGCATTTTTTGCACGGACATTGTAATACGACGTTCGCAAAGGGTTTTGCCCCTCGCGTTAATGCGTTTTTGCGCATGTGTTAACGTTTGTGTGAAGAATGTAATAGAGCCCATGGGGTTTGAAGCGGGGAGCGCTACATCAATTCCATGACACCGTATCAACCTGTATTTGGACAAAATCCTAATCTTCCCTCTGTACTGACTGATAAACAACCTGGAAATACGAAATAGATAGGCCCTGATGGAAACCTGAAAAGAAGGAAGCTTTCCACTTCCAAAAGAATGCTGCTGTCCACTTATTGGGGTTGTTTCTTGTTCAATACAACCAGGGGATAACAATGGAAAGATGGCAAGTGTAGCGCAAATGAAACTCCACGGAAGAATAGTCGCTTGATCTCTTCAAAAAACCTCAATTAGGAAGTAGAAGAAAAAATATCATGGTGCAGACTGTGTCAACTCCGATAGTATTAATACATATATTGATCTCACTCACATTATTTGGAGCCAGCTGGCTCTAGGGTCTTGAACCTTAGGGCTGTTTGTGGCCACCCAATCGCCCTCAGAATCTTGTGAGACGTATGGAATCTTAAACGAAAATATAGCAGGGCATAGTGCAAACTGTGCAGAGAAGGAGATGCAGGAAACAGAATGATGGATTCACTCACGTGATTCAGGACCTAATCCAGGTCCGTAGAATATAGGCCTGGGTAGTTGTTCTGAGGTACAACTTCCGAATAAAACCTTCTTTTGTTGAATGATAAAAAATTCAGCAGTGGATAAAGTAAAAGAATTTTTATTCCATAAAACAATTAAAAATTAATTGCAGATGCCAAAACGCGTTTCACCTGGGACATAACATCCCTGTGGCTTCATCAGTTGGCTCTCTTTTGGCTCTCAAAAGAAGGTTTAATTCGGAAGTTGTACCTCAGAACAACTACCCAGGCCTATATTCTACGGACCTGGATTAGGTCCTGAATCACGTGAGTGAATCCATCATTCTGTTTCCTGCATCTCCTTTTCTGCACAGTTTGCACTATGCCCTGATAAACAACCTGCACTAGAAGGTACTACCAGGAATATTAACCTCCCTGGCGGTCAGTTTTTTTCACGTTTTCATGTCAAAAAGCGCTCAATTTTATTTATTTTTTTGCCCCCCCTAGCGGCATCCCAAGTGTGGCTCGGGGTTAAATTCCTATGTTGGAAGCGGTAATCCCGAGCAACACTTGGGATGCCGCTGGATACATCACCTGTCCCTGCGCTCCCTCGATGTCCCCGCTCCTCCGGCAATCGCGACCCTCATACTTCCTGGTTCCCTCCTCGCACGAAGGAATTCAGGAAGTAAAACGCCACGATCACCAGAGGAGACTGCGGGGATCAGCGAGGGAGTGCAGGGAGAGGTGATGTATACAGCCCAAGGGTTACCGCTCTCAGCGGTGAAATTTAACCCCGAGACACCCTCGGGAAAACCGCCAGGGGGTGTCATGGAACTGACGTAGCGCTCCACACTTCAAACCCCAAGAGACTTTATGTTCAGTTATATTGTGTGATTTTAAATGTATTGTAAATTGCTTGGTTTTAGTTTAAATGTACTTTAATTACTTTATGTGAATGTGAACTAAGATGTGTTTGGAAGGTGCAGAGCGTTCTTCTGTGTAGAACGTAAACAAGTTTGAGTAATGTGTGATTATGCAAAATAAATTTCTCTTTGTTTAACTGTTATCTTTTTACAAGTCTGAGAGGTTGAGAGTCACCATTGTCTCAGCCAAACACTATCTGATTTCCTTTACAATAGATTATGTAAATGATGTGTGATATGAATGCTAAGGAATGTTTATTGTAAATATCTAACTGACATAATGTAATTAGAGTTTTAGTAGGTAAATGTTCGTCATTTAGTTTATGCAAATTATAACTGTTGGACCTGGGCATAAATAGTGGCGTTTTTCAGTAAAAGTCAGAGAATCCTGTTTGAACATACAGCTTGTCTGGTGTCTCATTCAGGGGACCCACGATCACCCTCAGAAGGCACAGAGTGGCCTTCTGGAAATTCAAAGAGGCAGAGGATCAGACCAAGCAGGTCTGAAGCTACAGATCAGGCTGCTCGAGGCACTGAGTTCTGAGCAACCCAGCGGCCGGGCTGATCTGGGTGTCTGGAGAGCCAGGACAGGCGAAAGGACTGGGTTCCCGTCACAGGGGGTCAAAGTAGGAGAACATATTTCTGCCTTACATGCCTCTAGAAAGGCACTCACTGAAGCAGAATGCTCAGAGAATTAGAAAAGCCCTGCGTAAACAGCTCAGACCTACAGATGCTATGTATGTGACAGGCAACAAGGTATATTATAAACGAGTAGACTCTCCTGAATGGAAGGGACCAGGAGTCATTATTGGTCAAGATGGAGCTGTTGTATTTGTGAGACATGGCGGAATTCTGGTTAGAGTACACCAATCCGGGCTTTCTAAAATGAATACACATGGACATCAGGATGATAATACTGTGCAAATCGATAGCCAGAAAGAAAATGAACCCGGAATCAGACCATGACAATGAAACAGAGGTTAATACTGAAGAAGTGGATCGGCCACAAACTGACACAGAACCAGTGGTTCATCCTAGTGTAACATAAACTGGAACAGGTGTAAAAATAAAACCAGGACAGACTATTACATTTACTAAACGGGATGGTGGCCACAGAAAGCTAAGGTGCTAAGCAGAGCTGGTAATGTTTCTGGAAAATACAAAAACTGGTTTAATCTGCAAAATATTGAGCATGATGATGATAGTGAAGCACAAAAGGAGGCAGTAGATTTATCAGGAGTTGATAATCTTACTGTGGATTCGGCTGATCAGGAAACCGATGTATACACAAAATACATTTCATTTAATGCACCCAAACAAGAGGAAATTATAAATTGGTATGCAAACAATCAAGGTTATTCAGAGAGAGGTGAAAAGCAGGAGAATGATTGGAGAATGGAAAATTCTAGGTCAAAATAGCCGATTTGGAAAGTGAGATAAATGGGAGAATTTTTCTGGTTTGGCTATTTTGACCTAGAATTTTTCATTCTCCAGCTTTTCCCCTCTCTCTGAATAACCCTGAATGTGTTTGAAGTTCCTGATGCTGGTCAAAAATGCATTTCTACCAGATGGGTCTGTAGTCTCAAAGAAACCCACAAGGGTATTGTGCCCAAACCAGGACTTGTAGCCAGAGGCTTTGAAGGGTTTCATGTTCAAGAACTACAAAAAGACTCACTAACCTGCGCTGCTGAATCTCTTAGGCTATTACTGACTGTAATTTGTCAAAACAAGTGGCAAATAAATTCTATGGAGATCAAATCTGCTTTCTTACAGGGTATGCAGTTGTCTAAGGAAATTTATGTTAAGCCTCCTCTTGAGGCAGGAAAAGAAAATGTCTTGTGGAAATTAAACAAGTGTATTTATGGCCTTGCAGATGCATCATTATACTGGTACAATAAAGTGAAAGAAACAATGCTGGAGACACGTGGGAAAATGTCTCAAATTGACCCAGCGGTATTCTACTGGGTGGATGACCAGTGTAAAGTCGACAGATTACTTGTGTGTCATGTTGATGATTTCCTTTGTGCTGGTTCACACTACTTTTCCAAAACTGTCATCCCTATATTACAATCTGCATTCAATGTTGGACATGAGGAACATGGAAATTTCTGCTATGTTGGTATGAACTTTGTTACTGTTGTAGGTATGGTTCATGTACATCAGCACAGCTACATTGAAAACCTGCAGAACATTCCACTACAAGCAACACGTGCTGTTCAAAGAGATGCCCCTCTCATCGAGACTGAACGAGAACAACTTCGGTCAAAGATAGGATAGATCCTGTGGGTTGCAAAACTAACCCATCCAGACATTATATTTGATGCAAGTAGCTTAGCTACAAACGTAAAAGATGTCACAGTTCAACCTATTCATGAGACAAATAAGGTCCTTAGTAAACTTAAATCTGAAAAGGTTACTTTAAAGTTTCAAAACTTAGGAAGAAATGACAACCTGAACTTTATTGTTTTCAGTGTTGCTTCTTTTGGAAATCTTCCTGATGGAGGTACACAAGGAGCTACCTTGATTGGTCTTCTAGGTGAAGAAGAGAAGTTTTCATCTCTCTACTGGCACTCTAAGAAAATTAGGCGTGTGGTAAGAAGTACTCTGGTGGGGAAACCTTCGCCCTATCTGATGGTATAGATAATGCGATTTTTCTGTGGGAAATGCCAAGCTAAATGCTCCACCGTTAGTTTGTGTGACTGACAACCACTCTGTTTGATGCCCTCAAATCCACAAAACAAGTCACTGAAAAACGACTTCGTCTGGAACTAAGCAGTATAAGAGAACTTCTAGAGAGTAAAGGAATAAAAGAGATACTTTGGTCAGACTCAAAAACTCAACTTGCTGACTGTCTTACCAAAAAGGGCACATCCGCTCTTATGCTGCTGAAAGTACTGAATGAAGGACTATGGGACCATTCAAAGCACTCATTTAAAGGACTGAGCATATATTATGGCTTTTGTTTTATATGCTTATATAATGTCTTTATTTTTCACTGTTTAATGTTATAAGGTCTTTATTTTCTTTTTTATTTTATATATAGGGAGATTGTTAACATGTTAGATACCATTTACTATGCTTATTACAGTACTAGGCTCCTCTGCTAGGGTTATTACGGCTGACAGGAAGTGCGGGCGGGGTCTGTGTGTTTGTATCCTGTGGGAAGGTGAAGAGGATCCTCTGCAGTGTGACAGAAATAAAGAGACTTCTGAGTAATAATAAACGTTGTGTTTATTCTGAGTAACAACCTCACTCTTGTGAGTTACCCCGGTGGGAACTATTTGACCCCAGTCTCATTCCGCTCGCGGGTAGAAGAAACGTTGGATCGCACCACCCTTTTCGCTGCGGGTGAGAGGTGAGTGTGGGGTTTTTAGGCAGGGTTTTGGGAGCGTGTTAAATGATTTAGCATTTACACCACCTTTTCGGACTCATTAAAATGTTGGCTTGCGCATCCTGGTGGTAAATTGCGCAGCACTCTAACACTTCATTTGTCAAGACGCTATAAGTACACTGCGCTCCCCATGGTATGTACAGGAGACGCAAAGTACAGGAACTCACACAAGCTGTGAGGTCAAAACATTTTCACCCGAGTGTAACGACAGGATCGGAATATCGATGCCAGGCGTTAAGCTTCTCCTAGTGCTAACAATTATATAACGAGACGCAACATTAACAACACCTATGTAATAAAGCCCATCGGCGGGAAATAACACGGTGCTGGTACCAGGGCGGCTGAGCCTAAGCAGAACCGAACACGAAACACCGGCACAACGTACGGCCTGATAAAATTAAATGGTCCTGTGACATCTGACAGCAAAGACACTGTCCAGGTGGGACAACGCGCAGGTGTTTCCTGTTTTGTTGTACACAGAGAAAGACAGATCACTCATTCATGTGACTCGGCCCTCACCTCATGTCCCTGGCAGGGGTGCCTTGTCTCTCCGTCTCCCCTGGCGCAGGATTCCCGCTGATGGTATACTCCCATCGCAGCTCACCGGATTCCCAGAGACAGAGCCGCCCACTGTCTGTCCCGCATATAACTCTGTCATCGGAAAGCCAAGCATGACACAGGAAGTGCAGAGCGTCCACTTTCTGATAGTTCGTCTGTTTCAGGTTACCCTCAACATAGCGGAAAAGTTTAAAAACCCCACGTCCTGTGGCACAGATCTGCGTGTTATCCTGCGGGTTAAAGCTCACCTGGAAAAAAAAGGACACACAGAGACGGTCACACGGGCAGCGACACTGCGACGACAACACAACCAGCAATGACAACACAACCAGCAATGACATCACAGCAATGAAACATAGCAAGAAACACAATCACATCCGGCAACAGAAACACAGCCAGAAACAGAGACACAGCCAGAAACAGAAACACAGCCAGAAACTGAAACACAGCAAGAAACGGAAACGGAAACACATCCAGCAACGGAAACACATCCAGCAACGGAAACACATCCAGCAACGGAAACGCAGCCAGAAACGGAAACGCAGCCAGAAACGGAAACGCAGCCAGAAACGGAAACACATCCAGAATCGGAAACACAGCCAGAAACGCAAACACAGTCAGAAACGGAAACACATCCAGAATCGGAAACGCAGCCAAGAGTAAACACAGCCAGAAACGGAAACACATCCAGAAACAGAAACACATCCAGAATCGGAAACACAGCCAGAAACGCAAACACAGTCAGAAACGGAAACACATCCAGAAACGGAGACACAGCCATAAAAGGAAACACAGCCAGAAACGGAAACACATCCAGAAACGGAGACACAGCCATAAAAGGAAACACAGCCAGAAACGGAAACACAGCCAGAAACGCAAACACAGTCAGAAACGGAAACACATCCAGAAACGGAGACACAGCCATAAAAGGAAACACAGCCAGAAACGGAAACACATCCAGAAACGGAGACACAGCCATAAAAGGAAACACAGCCAGAAACGGAAACACAGCCAGAAACGGAAACACATCCAGAAACGGAGACACAGCCATAAAAGGAAACACAGCCAGAAACGGAAACACATCCAGAAACAGAAACACATCCAGAATCGGAAACACAGCCAGAAACGCAAACACAGTCAGAAACGGAAACACATCCAGAAATGGAAACGTAGCCAGGGAGATAACACAGCAAGAAACGGAAACACAGCAAGAAACTGAGACACAGCCAGAAACGGAAACACAGTCAGAAACGGAAACACAACCAGAAACTGAAACAGTCCGAAATGGAAATACAGCAAGAAACAGAAACACAGTCAGAAACACAAACACAGCCAAAAACTGAAACACAGCCAGAAACGGAAACACAGCCAGAAACACAAACACAGACAAAAACGGAAACACAGCAAGAAACGGAAACACAGCCAGAAATGGAAACACAGCCAGAAACGGCAACACAGCAAGCAACGGAAACACAGCCAGAAACACAAACACAGCCAAAAACGGAAAAACAGCCAGAAACGGAAACACAGCAAGAAACGGAAACACAGCCAGAAATGGAAACACAGCCAGAAACGGCAACACAGCAAGAAACGAAAACACAGCCAGAAACAGAAACACAGCAAGAAACTGGAAACACAGCCAGAAACGCAAACACAGTCAGAAACGGAAACACATCCAGAAACGGAGACACAGCCAGAAAAGGAAACACAGCCAGAAACGGAAACACAGCAAGAAACGGAAACACATCCAGAAACGGAGACACAGCCAGAAAAGGAAACACAGCCAGAAAAGGAAACACAGCCAGAAACGGAAACACAGTCAAAAACGGCAACACAGCAACGAACGGAAACACTGCAACAAACGGAAACACAGTCAGAAACGGAAACAAATCAAGAAACGGAGACACAGTCAGAAACGGAAACAGATCAAGAAACTGAGACACAGCCAGAAACGGAAACACAGTCAGAAACGGAAACACAACCAGAAACTGAAACAGTCCGAAATGGAAATACAGCAAGAAACAGAAACACAGCCAGAAACACAAACACAGCCAAAAACGGAAACACAGCCAGAAACGGAAACACAGCCAGAAATGGAAACACAGCCAGAAACGGCAACACAGCAAGAAACGAAAACACAGAAACGGAAACACAGATGGAAACGGAAACACAGCAGGAAACGGAAACACAGCCGGAAATGGAAACACAGCCGGAAACGGAAACACAGCCAGAAACACAAACACAGCCGGAAACGGAAACACAGCCAGAAACACAAACACAGCCGGAAACGGAAACACAGCCAGAAACACAAACACAGCCAAAAACGGAAACACAGCCAGAAACAAAAACACAGCCAGAAACAGAAACACGGACAGAAATGGAAACACAGCCAGAAATGGAAACACAGCAAGAAACGGAAACACAGCCAGAAACAGAAACATATATAGAGAGGGTGCTAATACAGAGAGAGAGGGTAATACAGAGAGAGGTAAAGGTATTCCCCGGACCATTTCGGGAGGGGGGGACATGACAGCGGGCATGGTCCGGACAGTAAGTTATGGTGATTGGCAGAACGCAGGATTGTGGCAACATTGTGGCAGCAGGTTATATTTAAGGCTGTGAAGGGGAGGGCCATGTCTCTTCGAGCCTGGATGCTGGCAGAAGGAGAAGTTCTGAGGGACGCCACTTGGGAAAAGTTGCTGGGCCAATTGCATGCTCACGCGGAGGCTCAGGGCACTTCTATGCAAGATCTACTGCAGTCGGGTAATGGCTCGTCTCCGGCGAAGAATCGGCATCCATGACGCAGGGAGAGACCATCCAGACCGCCGAGCAGATTGCAACAAAGTCCGGTGCGGTGAAGAGGAGAGGCTGCCAGACTGGCGCGGGAGGTGCAAATGCTGATGGCTGGGACCACGGAGGAGAGCCGGGGTGAGTTTCCTGCTGGCGCAGCAATGGCGGCACAAAATGGACGGCGGAGCAGTCGTTCGAGGAGCCCTCGCGGTCACCTTTATCTTCCGGCTGGAGAGGAAGTGCAATGACGCGGGCGGCTGACTCCGCCCAGATGCTGCGTCAGGCAGAGCGACAGGGGTCAAGGGGAATAAAATCCCGCCCACAAAATGGCCGCGTCCAGCAAAAAACGCCAGCAAAAAGAAAAAGAAGGCTGCGAAAGGGCTAGAAGTGCCCGCCAGCCTGGAGGAACAACCGGGAACCAGCGGTTTATATCCGGTGGTGCGGCCTGCTACAGTACGGCCAGTGAGGGGGTCTGGAGACTTCCGGTCGTCTGCTGGTTCGCCCATGCATCGCGAACGGGCCACTGGGACTGTGCGTTCGACGCCTGCATATGGCATGCCTATGTTATCGCCTGAGAGGTCCGCTAGCAGGATGGAGAGAGCAGCTCAGGAGTTGGAGCGCGAGAGAACCCTTTCAATGAACCGGCAGCAGCGGTCAGACGGGCATCTGGACCTTTCAGGGCCAGGAAACGCGGTGGCGGCAAGCAGAGCGGGAATGGCGGCTGCGGGACCTACGCCTTTGCAGACGGGACCATCACTGATTCTAACAGCACGTGAGTTAGACCTGCGTGATGCGCGAGAGGCCTTTTACCACTAGGAGTTATCGATACCCTGTTAGCGGTGCTGCGCAGGTTGCAGGGCGGAACTGACTCAGCTGTCAGGTTTCCAGGGGCTGGGTGACTGGACACTGTACCGGGAGTGGGTGCGCAGGGTGCGGCAGCTGCAGCAGAGGCGGTGTCTTCGGTCGCGTCGACAGGGGTGCAGGTGGTGCCACCACCCCAGACTTTGGTGGCAAGCTCACAAAGCAGCAGCGCGGCTCAGTTAGGGGCTGTCAGTGCAGGTGCGGCAGAGGGCTCTGTGATTTCCTCAGGTGCAGCAACGGTGGGGGCGCAGGGTTCCTTTGTGTCTGCGCCTTGTGACCTATCACCACTGGGGATGCATGTGTCGGTGGAGGTGAAGGAGCGGATTTGGAAGGGGGAGTATGTTGACGTCTTGTCGTTGGTTCCGCACGACAAGGAAACCGTGGATAAGCCTAAAAGACAAACTAACGCGGAGAACGAAAAAGAAAAACAAAAGGCTCTGCCGCCAACGTGGGGAAATTGGCTGCAGGGGTTTTTGTCGTTTAGCGCAATTATGTGCGAAAAATATCCGGAACGGGGGGTCTCCCTATTTGCGTACCTAGATTTAATCTGGGGGGCCTATAAAATTTATGGGATCTGTCATGGTATAAGTACGATCAGCAATTTAGGCAGAAAATGGCGGTCCGTCCAGGTTTGTCCTTTGCAGTGCAGGATGCGAACCTCTGGCTGCTACTAATGACACCGAACAGACCAGTGGTGCCGCCCTTTCCAGGACCCGCAGCCTTTATGCCCCAAGGATCGGCTGCGGTGGGTCGACGGGGGTACTGCTGGTTGTTTAACGAATCATCATGCAGGTGGGGGTCCTCTTGTCGCTTTCGCCACGAGTGCTCGTCCTGCGGCGGGATGCACCCCGCTTTCCGTTGTTTTAAGCGGGGAAAAGGGGGGCCAGTCTGTCTGCCTGCCGGGACGAGCCTGGTAGCAGGGGTGTCACCAGTGCACGTGGCCGCGATGCTGCCCTGGCTCGGGCACTACCCCAATAGAAAAGCCGCCTCTTTGTTTGCGGGAGGGATTCTTCTTTGGTTTTTTGATTCCTTATACGCCATTACATTCCCCACAATTTTCACAAAATTTAGTGTCTGCCACACGCAGAGAAGACACGGTTGCGGAGAAGTTGGCGAAGGAGGTGCAACTGGGCCGGATGGAGGGCCCTTTCCCTTCTCTGCCATTTCCAAACCTTCGAGTTTCTCCGCTCGGGTTGGTGCCAAAAAAGGAAACAGGAAAATTTCGGCTGATACACCATTTGTCTTACCCTAAGGGTGCATGAGTGAATGATGGAATTGGTAGGGAAGAATGCAGGGTCCAGTACGCGTCATTCGATGAGGCTCTGCAAGTGATTCGAGAGGTTGGTGAAGGGGCATGGCTGGCTAAAGTGGACATTGAATCTGCATTCCGGCTTCTCCCGATACACCCAGAATGTTACCACCTCCTCGGCTGCGAATTTCAGGGCGGCTATTATTTCGATAAATGCTTACCGATGGGGTGCTCCATCTCGTGTCACTTCTTTGAGATTTTTTCCACTTTTTTGGACTGGGTGGTGCGGCAGCATTCCGGACTTCGATCTGTCGTGCATTACCTAGATGATTTTTTATTTGTTGGTCCAGCGGACTCTGCCGCATGTCAGGATCTCCTACGAGTGTTCAGAGAAGTGACACGGGATTTTGGAGTTCCATTGGCGCCGGGAAAGGTAGAGGGTCCTTGCCGATGTTTATCTTTCCTAGGCATCTAAATCGATTCGGTTGCGAAAGTCTTTCGGTTGCCACAGAAGCTAGACGGGTTGCAACTGCTGGTGGTGCATGCTCTGGGTGCTGCCAAGATGCGCTTGGTGGACTTACAGTCGCTGTTGGGGCACCTAACCTTTGCCTGCAGGGTCTTGCCGATGGGGAGGGCGTTCTGTCAGTGCCTCTCCTTGTCCACGGCGGGGATCCGGGCGGCTCACCACTTTGTCAGGATCACAAAGTCCCACAGAAGTGATTTGATGGTGTGGAGGACTTTTTTGGATTCGTATAACGGGTGTACCTATTGGCAGGAGTCGGAGCTGGACAGCCCGGCCCTAGAGTTGTTTACTGATGCTGCTGGCTCGGTGGGTTTTGGTGCTTATTTCCAGGGAAGCTGCTGCGCGGAGCGATGGCCCGACAGTTGGATGGGTTCGGAGTTAGTCACTAATCTGACATTCCTGGAGCTGTTCCCAATTGTTGTGGCATTGGAACTGTGGGGGGAGCGGTTGGCGAACAGGAGGGTGGTGCTATGGACTGACAACATGAGCGTGGTTCACGTGGTGAACCGCTCGTCGTCTAGTTCTCCACCGGTCCTGGCATTATTGCGTCACTTAGTGCTGCGTTGCCTGGAACACAATGTGTGGGTGAGGGCGAGGCATGTGCCTGGCGTTGATATTGTGATCGCTGACGCTCTCTCCCGGTTCCAGTGGAACCTTTTCTCGCAGGTGGCTCCGGCGGCGGACCCGACCGGCACGTCTTGTCCAGCCTGGTTGTGGACCATCGCCTCGCCGGACTGTTGAGGTGCGTGGACAGCTCGTTGGCGGCTGGAACTTGGTCGGCTTATTTCCAGGTTTGGGAGGGGTGAAGGCTGCTGGCAACGGAGGAGGGTGGTAACTCTCATGGTGACAGAATTAGGGTGACATGGCTCTTGTTTGGCACGGCTCTGCGCGACGGTAAGTCGGGAGCCTGGGCGGCAAGAGTGTTAGCGGCACTCTCATGTCTTTCGAAGTTGGTAGGATGGCAGGATATCGGAAAGGATTCGCTGCTCCAGCAGGTGGTGCGGGGTTGGCAGTGGAATCGCGTTCGATACTCGACAGCCGGTGTCGGAGCAGTTGTTCGACCGAATTTTAGGTTTGTTGCCTTCGGTTTGTCAGGATGAGTTTGAGACGGCACTTTTCCGTGTGGCATTTACCTTCTGTTTTTTCGGAGCGTTGCGCATCGGGGAGTTAGTGTCTAGGAGTAAGTACTCGTGTTCGGGTTTGCATCGCGATGATGTATCGGTTCGGGACCATTCCATCCTCCTTTGGCTGCAAAGGTCAAAAACCGATCATGCAGGGAGAGGGGCAGCAGTGTCATTGTTGGCCACTGGGGGTTTTGGTTGTCCGGTGGCGCTGGCTCGGCGATATTTGGAGTTACGGCCGCCTGTGGCGGGCCCCCTGTTGCTGCACAGTTCGGGAGTGCCGCTCACACGGTTCCAGTTTACATCAGTTTTTCGCCGGTGCATCGCGGCAGCGGGTCTGGATCCCAGGCAATTTGCGGCGCATTCTTTTAGAATAGGGGCGGCTACGGCTGCGGCAGGGTCCGACGCCTCAGTGGCAGCGCTGCAGCGGCTGGGCAGATGGCGCTCCTCGCGTTTTCGCGCTTATGTCCGTCCCCATCTTCTGTGATTACAGGTCAGTCGGCGAGGGCCGTATGGATCGTGGGCCACTCCTATGTTTACTGGGTGGAGAAGAGAGCGGCGCAGCGTCCCATTGGCCACAATTTGGGTATCCCCCGGAGGTGGCGCGGATTCGATGGCAGGGCATTAGAGGAATGCCGTGGGCCGACTTATTTCGCGAGTGTTGTGTGTTATCAAAGCGGGTTCCGCACAATATCGTGCTGGTTATACACCTAGGGGGCAATGACATGGGGAGGATCAGGTCTCTGGATTTGCTTCACACTACGAAGCAAGACCTCGCGCGATGCTTTGCTCTTTTTCCGGGGGTGTCCCTCGTGTGGTCGGAAATGGTGGCGAGACCCGACTGGAATGCCTCTGCGCGGCCTGGAGCGTTGCTTAAAGCGAAGCGTAAGATTAGCCGGGAGGTGTCTCGGTTTGTCACTGGTTTGGGGGGCTTTTCAGTTCGGCACACTGAATTGGAGGGGGATAACACGGGGCTGATGAGACCGGATGGGGTACACCTGTCGGATATTGGCTTAGACATCTGAATAACCGAGGTGAGTGGTGGCGTTGAGTTGGCGCTGGCTGCGGGGGGAGCGCAGGGGCAGCAGTTGTTGGGGGGCTGCCCTCTGCGTTGGCGTGAATCCTGGCCAGTGGAGGAATAATATATAAGCCGCCTATCGGTGAGGCACTGGGGAGACGAGTCCTGCAGGGTTGGGGTCTCTGCAGGATGACGAGCTCTTGTTTGGGTAAGTGGTAACTGCGTTCCGCGTTATGCGGTTGGGTCAGAGGTAACGGTTTCATAAGTGGTTGATTGTTTAATAAAAGCTGTGGCCTATACCTTTCCAACTAAAATCTGTGTGTGGGGTCAATTATTTGTATGGGGAAAGGTATGGGAAAGTGGGGAGGTACCAGGCCTAAGCGGTCATAGAGATAGGGGTAATACAGAGAGAGGGCTAATACAGAGAGAGCGGTAATAGAGAGACGGGTAATACAGAGAGAGGGTAATAGAGAGGGGTAATACAGAGAGAGAGGGGTAATAGAGAGAGGGTAATAGAGAGGGGTAACACAGAGAGAGAGGGGTAATACAGAGAGAGAGGTAATAGAGAGGGGTAATACAGAGAGAGGGCTAATACAGAGAGGGTAATAGAGAGGGGTAATACAGATAGATAGGTAATAGAGGGTTAATACAGAGAGAGAGGGGTAATACAGAGAGAGAGGGGTAATAGAGAGAGGGGTAATACAGAGAGAGAGGTAATGGAGAGGGGTAATACAGAGAGAGAGGGGTAATAGAGAGAGGGGTAATACAGAGAGAGAGGTAATGGAGAGAGGGGTAATACAGAGAGAGAGGGGTAATAGAGAGAGGGGTAATACAGAGAGAGTAATAGAGAGGGGTAATACAGAGAGAGAGGGGTAATACAGAGAGAGGGTAATAGAGAGGGGTAATACAGAGAGAGAGGGGTAATACAGAGAGAGGGTAATAGAGAGGGGTAATACAGAGAGAGAGGGGTAATACAGAGAGAGGTAATAGAGGGATAATACAGAGAGAGGGTAATAGAGAGGGGTAATACAGAGAGAGGGTAATAGAGAGGGGTAATACAGAGAGAGGGTAATAGAGAGGGGTAATACAGAGAGAGGGTAATAGAGAGGGGTAATACAGAGAGAGGGTAATACAGAGAGAGAGGGGGTAATACAGAGAGAGAGAGGGTAATACAGAGAGAGAGGTAATGGAGAGGGGTAATACAGAGAGAGAGGGGTAATAGAGAGAGGGGTAATACAGAGAGAGAGGTAATGGAGAGAGGGGTAATACAGAGAGAGAGGGGTAATAGAGAGAGGGGTAATACAGAGAGAGTAATAGAGAGGGGTAATACAGAGAGAGAGGGGTAATACAGAGAGAGGGTAATAGAGAGGGGTAATACAGAGAGAGAGGGGTAATACAGAGAGAGAGGGGTAATACAGAGAGAGGGTAATAGAGAGGGGTAATACAGAGAGAGAGGGGTAATACAGAGAGAGGTAATAGAGGGATAATACAGAGAGAGGGTAATAGAGAGGGGTAATACAGAGAGAGGGTAATAGAGAGGGGTAATACAGAGAGAGGGTAATAGAGAGGGGTAATACAGAGAGAGGGTAATACAGAGAGAGAGGGGGTAATACAGAGAGAGAGGGGGTAATAGAGAGAGTCTGTAATGGTAAATAGACAGACAGAGGATATGAACGCTCTATACATCATTAGAATGGATCATCAAGGCTGGCAGGAAGACAGACAGACAGTGAAAGGTTAATATTCCCGCCATCAGACAGAGTGCATTGTGGGCATGTTATGGCAGCAGTGTGAGCGCCCATGGCCTCGCCTGGTAGATAGGATGATTCTGTGCGTCGACTCTGGTGGTCGCCATGACTTTCTGCTTCTCCCACATCCAGAAGATGATGGTCCAATCGGGGGCCCCGGTCTGAGCCACCAAGTACTTGGAGTCAGGTGAGAAGGCGACGCTGACGAATTCATGGGCGGCGAGGTTGGGGGCACTCAGCACTTTGCGCTTCTTGAAAGGCACGGCCGCCAGCTCGTAGATGGTGATGGTTGCCTTTTCCAGGGCCTTCTCAGACACAGCGAGGTAGCGGTGGTTTGGGCTGATCGCCAGCGCCTGCATTCCCAGGCTCCTCTCTGTCCCTGCAAACAGGTAGAAAAAATGGATCATGATGGTGACTGTGCCAGGCGTGGACACGCTGACATTGCTTAATGTGCCTATACTATGTATGTGCCCGATAGCCAGGAGGCCTTATCCATAGCCCAATTCCTTTTATTTACGTCTTGTATCTCCAGGATCTGTGGATCCTTTTATATTACTCCATTAAAAGGTACTTTTTAATCCGTGTTCACAGCAGTTTGTGCATCGGTTCATCCTGCGGAGAATTTTCCTTTTACCTGCATGAAGGTGCATCAAAGCACATTCACCCGGTATGTTTACTTTCTTTCTCAATGTTCCTATAGCCTAGCTTCCAAGACTACATTTCCCATGATCCTAGGCGAGGCCGAGCGCCGGTACCTGGGATGAACTTCTGCCATTTCTGGTCCACGTGGTACTTCACGATGTTGTTCCCGGATGGAAAAACGATGGTTTGTTCATCGAAGAAGCAGATGTTGTGAGTGACCTGATCGCGGAGGCCGAAGCTGTAATGCGGCTGTGCCGAAATCACCGACATGGCAGCGGCGCAGAAACCGAGCTCTGAAACGCAAGACGTCAGGAAACAACAGCTAACAACGACCTCCGTGCAACACCCCGATTTATATACCCCCCCAGAGGGGGCGGAGTCCTGAATTACCCCCTGTGGCGTGTGTCATTTGGACTTGGGGTGCATGGACCTGGAGATGTGTTTGGGGGGTGCATGGACCTGGAGATGTGTTTGGGGGTATTACCCCACTCTCTCTCTGTATTAACCCCTCTCTGTATTACCCTCCTCTCTGTATTACCCCCCTCTCTCTGTATTACCCTCCTCTCTGTATTACCCCCTCTCTGTAACCTCCTTTGTATTACCCTCCTCTCTGTATTACCCCCTCTCTGTATTACCCCTCTCTCTGTATTACCCTCCTCTCTGTATTACCCCTCTCTGTATTACCCCCTCTATTACCCCTCTCTCTGTATTACCCCCTTTCTGTATTACCCCCTCTCTGTATTACCCCCTCTGTATTACCCTCCTCTCTGTATTACCCCTCTCTCTGTATTACCCCTCTCTGTATTACCCCTCTCTCTGTATTACCCCCTCTCTGTATTACCCCCTCTCTGTATGACCCCCCTCTCTGTATTAACCCCCTCTGTATTACCCCCTCTATTACCCTTCTCTCTGTATTACCCTCTCTGTATTACCCTCTCTGTATTACCCCCTCTATTACCCTCCTCTCTGTATTACCCCTCTCTCTGTATTACCCCTCTCTGTATTACCCCCTCTCTGTATTACCCCCTCTCTGTATTACCCTCCTCTCTGTATTACCCCCTCTCTGTATTACCCCCCTCTCTGTATTACCCCCCTCTCTGTATTACCCCCCCCCTTTATTATTATTATTCTTTATTTATAAAGCGCCAGCATATTCCGCAGCGCTGTACAATAAGCACAGTATAGACAGGGTTACAATACATTGAACAACATTTGACAAACAGTACAGGAGGAGATGAGGGCCCTATTCCCGTAGGAACTCACAATCTGGGAGGGTTGGGGTTGTAAACAGGAGGAGAGGACTGTAAGGTGAGAGTGATTGATGGTTGCGTCAGTGAGTTGGGTGGTAGGTGTTTCATGTATAGAAATGAAGACACTGCAAGCTGCTTGTGTGAGGAATCATGTTGGATCATAGAACTGCCTCCAGGTCAGAGGTCAGAACAGGAAACAGGAAGTATATGCATAATCAATACACAACATCTCCCTTTTTTAACATTCAATACAAACGTAGTAAACAATTAACCTAAAACAGATCCAGAACAGTCACAAACATAGCATGCTGAGTGACTGGTAGGTACACTACAGATTGAGTCTATCTGGCGGTCTTGAAACTCGACCGCTACGCAAGGCCACAGAGATTTTGCCTGGGGAAGGTCGTGCGGCTCCAGTAGGCATTGATACAGAGCCGCCCTCCCTCCTGGCTGGGGTGTTCGGCACAGACAAACTTGATGGTACATGTGGCTGTATTATGTCATTCTCAATGTATCCTTCTGAAAGGACAGCAGTATTCCCTCCGCTTTGCGGATGCGGTCCAGGAGCATTGAGTACCTCGGGAGGAGCACGTGCAGGAGGCACATAGGCTTGTATGGGGAGTCGCTCCGCTCTTCGCAAGGCCACCCGATTGCGGCGGTAGAGACTGCCGTCTACATCCACAAGATATGAGCGAGGGGCTACACGCTGAACACAGGAACCCAGTCTCCAGCGACCAGTCCTGTCACCAGGAAGCGGCTTCATACGGATTGGCTCTCCAATGCTTAGTTCAGGTAAGTCCTTAGCAGACACATCATAAGACAGTTTGGCAATCTGTTTCCTCCTTCGCAGTTTCTCTAGGACACCTGTAACCACACAAGGTTCAAGTAATTTGTTGGCCACAGGCAACAAGTTTTCAGTCTCCTTGACATTAAGCGTTGCGCAGGACTACTGTCCATGCCTTCGGATGGGGTGTTCCTCCAATGTAGAACGGCTTTCCACGGGTCAGTACCATCATACTTGGCCTTCTTACAAATATTCTTCACAATCTTGACAGCCGATTCCGCTTTGCCATTCGCTTGCGGGTGCCGAGGCGATGAGGTGACGTGCTCAAATCCCCAATCTGCAGAGAACCGTCTGAATTGCTCACATGCGAATTGAGGTCCGTTATCTGAGATAACTCTATCCGGCTGGCCATAACGTGCAAACTGTACTTTGCAACGCCTGATTGTAGTATCAGCAGACAGGTCAGGAAGTAGCTCAATCTCCCAAAAGTCAGAATAGTGATCAACAATTAGCAGAAAATCTTGCCCAGCATAATTCAATAAATCCATGCTTACAATTTGCCACGGCCGGGTGGGCAGCACATGCGACATCATGGGTTCTTTCTGTTGTGCCTGTGCATATTCATTGCATGCCGAGCAATGGCTAACAAAGTCTTTAATCTCATTCTGCATGTTGGGCCAGTATAGGGTATCTCGTGCTTGCCTATAGCATGCTTCTCCACCAATGTGACTGGCGTGAATACGTGTCAGCATCTCTGATCTTAAAGATTTAGGAATGATGACCCTCTGCCCCTTATAGTATGCCATCCTGAATGCCGATTTCATCTCTGAAGGTCCAATATTCTCTTGCAGTTAATGGCACCTCCTCCTTGGAATCAGGCCAACCATCCAGAACAACATATTTAAGAGCTTGCAAACTCTCATCGGTTTCAGTGTGCTGTTTTATCTGAAGCAATCGTTGGTCCGTGACGTTCAAATAGTCTGAATGATTAATCTGTGACAGGACATCCAGGTCCTGTTGAACATTGCAAACTGTGTGTTGTGCATAGTCGGGTGCACCTCCAGCTGCTGTAGCTCTGCTAAGAGTGTCACTAATATACATTTCCGGGCCAGGCTTGTAGACAACATTTAGGCAATAGTTTTGTAGTGTGAGCAACATGCTCTGTAGGCGTTTGGGCGCACACAAAAGAGGTTTCTTGAAAATAGAAATCAAAGGCTTATGGTCAGTTTCCGCCGTGATCTCGTCGCGACCATAGAGGTAGTGGTGAAAGCGCTGGCAGGCAAACACTATACTCAGACATTCCTTTTCTATTTGAGCGTAGTTTTGTTCAGTAAGAGTCAGTGCTCTTGAAGCAAAAGCGATAGGCTGGCCAGCTTGCAATAGGCAACACCCAAGTCCAGTTTTGCTTGCATCACTTTGAATAGTTACAGGAGTAGTAACGTCATAGTACTTCAGGACAGGTGTATCTGTGACCAAACGTTTGATGTCCTGCACTGCATTATCATGCTTAGGAAGCCAATGCCAAACAGCATCCTTGTCCAGAAGCCTTCTCAATGGCTCGCAGACCTCTGAGAGGTGAGGTAGGAATTTTGCCAGGTAGGTAACAAACCCAATGAAGCGCTGCAGGGATTTCACATTTTCCGGCTGTGGCATATCCAGTATGGCTCTGAGTTTGTCTGGGTCAGCCTTCAAACCCTCCCAGGATAGGATGTGTCCATGGAAGCGGACCTCTTTGACCTTGAATTGCAGCTTTTTTATGCCAAGTCTTAATTTTACCTGCCTACAACGATCCATCAGTTCCAGCAGTTTGCCATCATGATCTTGCTCTGCTTCCTCATCTGTGTCCCCACAGCCAACCACAAGGATGTCATCAGCTATTGGTTCGACACCACTGAGTCCAGTCAATAGTTCATGTTGTTTACGTTGATACACCTCTGGTGCAACTGATACTCCAAAAGGCAATTTGAGCCATCTTTTCCTGCCCCAAGGAGTCCAGAAGGTTGTCATGTAACTACTTGCAGTATCCAGTTTACACTGTAAAAATGCATCCCGGGCATCAACAAGCGTGAACAGACGCGCTTTAGGCAGCTTGTACAAAACATCCTCGAGCGTTGGCATGATGTAGTGAGATCGCCTCAGTGCCAGATTCAAGAATTTGGGATCTATGCATATTCTTAGCTTATCAGGCTTCTTTACAATAACCATGTTACTTATCCAGTCAGTTGGGTCAGTCACTGGAGCCAGGTGTCCATCGGCCTCATATTGGTCAAGCTGCGCCTTGACTGCCTGTTTTAACGCCACTGGCACATTGCGTGGTGCACATTGGACTGGAGGGACACTCAAATCAAGGTCAAAATGAACTTCCCCTGGTACGGATTCTACTGGCCCAGTAAACACATCACTAAATTCTTGTAACAGCCGATGTTTTGTCAAGGGCCCTTTGGATTGATTGTCTATCACGTTGAGCTCTGCAGGGACGGAGAAATGTATCAGCCCTAGACGCTCACAGGTTGAGCCTGATAACAGTGGCTTTTGGCGGGCCTCCACAATTTCAAACTCTAGCTTGTGTCTCTGTCCACGTAAGACACATTCAGTCCTGAAGAGTCCTAGAGATTTCATAAGCTCACCAGAGTATAGCTTTAGTTTGGTGTCACTTGGCAGTAGATGTGCGTCTGGCGCTAACATCATTTTGTCTTTTAAACACATTACATCACACGTTGCTCCTGAATCGAGCTGACAGGATTGGGGTCTATTATTTAAACGTAAAGTGACGAACCATTTCTTTCCTCTGGATTGCACAGCGCCGATCACTTCACTGCTGTATAGAACTTCAGCGGAGACTGTCTCTTCCTCATATGCAGATGCGTTCTCCACGGTGTGTAATTTTCCAATCGATGGCTGTCGTCTACTTGACAGACAAACATTAGCAAAATGGTTTGTTCTTCCACAAGACCTACAAGACTTCCCATAAGCTGGACACTGCTCTTTAATTCTTTGATGCACAGTCCCACAGTATTTGCATGCTGTAAGGTTGGCAGCGTTTGCGCTAATCAGGCGGCGTTGCTGCGGTTTGCTTATGTTATAACGCTGCATTGCAATGTTTATGCTGTCGGTCCTCTGTCTGTCCTGTTCCATGACTTTCAGACGTCTGTCAGTGAGCTCTGCTGTACGGCACGTTTCAATGGCTATGTTTAGAGTTAAGTCATGTTCTCTAAGGAGGCGCCTGCGTGCGCTCTCACTAGCTATGCCCAAAACAATTTTGTCTCTTATTAATTCATCTTTGAGAGCTCCATATTCACAAGTTGCTGCCTTTTCTCTCAGGCGTGTAACAAAGTTATCAAAAGATTCTCCCTCTTCTTGTTTGCAGCACCCAAACACATACCTTTCGTAAATTATGTTTTTAGCAGGTTTGAAATAAGCTTCCAGTGCTTGTAGAATTGCTGTAACATTTTCTTGCTGCTCCGCTGTGAGGTTCACATTGTGTTTATACACATGCCTGCATTCACTGCCCATCACTCTCCTCAGAGTTGCTGCCTGCACTGCTGCAGATTTCTCATTCAAGCCTGTAGCCAGGGAATAATCTTCAAATTCAGCTCTGAAAGATTCCCAGTTGCTGCTCCAATCTCCATTCATTCTCATCTCCTCTGGGGGAGGTATGCAATTCATTGCAGCCATATTGCCAGGAAGCCTCTGAGCTCTCAAATAGAAAAAAGAAAAAAAATCCACAAGGAACAGTCTTAGTCCACAGTTCACAAACCTGTGTAGTTTCCCAAAGCTGCTGTGCTCCAGACAAGAGGCTCAGTCCTGATTTTAGTTACTTCTGACACCATGTTTCATGTATAGAAATGAAGACACTGCAAGCTGCTTGTGTGAGGAATCATGTTGGATCATAGAACTGCCTCCAGGTCAGAGGTCAGAACAGGAAACAGGAAGTATAAGCATAATCAATACACAACAGCTAGGCTCCCTAAAATAGGAATGGTTTTAAGGACGACGTTTGAGGGAAGGGAAACTAGGGGAAAGTTGACAGTACGAGGGAGAGCGTTCCAGAGAGTGGCAGGCTGCGCGGTGAGAAAGTCCTTGCAAGTCTTATCATGGGAAGAGGTGATGCGGGGAGAAGCTAGGCGGCAGGTCACTGTTTGACCTTAGGGAGGCGGGCTGGGGTGGTATTTGGTGGATTATGAGACAGGTAAATGGGGAGCCTGAGTTAGTGAAGGGTTTTGTAGGTAAGGATAAGGATTTTGAACTTAATTCTGCAGTGGATGGGGAGCCAGTGAAGGGACTCGCAGAAGGGGAGCGGCAGAAGACAGAAGCGGCGGGTGAGGTGGATGGGGAGCCAGTAAAGGGACTCGCAGAGGGGAGCGGCAGAGACAGAGCGGCGGTGAGGTGGAATGGGGAGCCAGTGAAGGGACTCGCAGAGGGGAGCGGCAGAGACAGATGCGGCGGGGTGAGGTGACTGGGGAGCCAGTGAGGGGCTCGCAGGGGGAGCGGCAGAGACAGAGCGGCGGGTGAGGTGGATGGGGAGCCAGTGAAGGGACTCGCAAGGGAAGTGGCAGAGACAGAGCGGCGGGTGAAGGTGGATGGGGAGCCAGTGAAGGGACTCGCAGAGCAGAGCGGCAGAGACAGAGCGGCGGGTGAGGTGGATGGGGAGCAGTGAAGGGACTCCGCAGAGGGGAGCGGAGAGACAGAGCGGCGGGTGAGGTGGCTGGGGAGCCAGTGAGGGCTCGCAGAGCAGAGCGGCAAGACAGAGGGCGGGTGAGGTGGTGGGGAGCCAGTGAAGGGACTCGCAGAGGGGGCGGCAGAGACAGAGCAGCAGGTGAGGTGGATGGGAGCCAGTGAATGGACTCGCAGAGACAGAGCAGCGGGTGAGCAGCGGGAGCGGTGGGGCCAGTGAAGGGACTCGCAGAGGGGAGCGGCAGAGACAGAGCGGTGGGTGAGGTGGATGGGGAGCCAGTGAAGGGACTCGCAGAGAGGAGCGGCAGAGACAGAGCGGCGGGTGAGGTGGATGGGGAGTCAGTGAAGGGACTCGCAGAGAGGAGCGGCAGAGACAGAGCGGCGGGTGAGATGGATGGGGAGCCAGTGAAGGGACTCGCAGAGACAGAGCGGCGGGTGAGGTGGATGGGGAGCCAGTGAAGGGACTCGCAGAGAGGAGCGACAGAGACAGAGCGGCGGGTGAGCTGGATGGGGAGCCAGTGAAGGGACTCGCAGAGACAGAGCGGCGGGTGAGGTGGACGGGAGCCAGTGAAGGGACTCGCAGAGAGGAGCGGCGGATGAGGTGGATGGGGAGCCAGTGAAGGGACTCGCAGAGAGGAGCGGCGGGTGAGGTGGATGGGGAGCCAGTGAAGGGACTCGCAGAGAGGAGTGGCGGGTGAGGTGAATGGGGAGCCAGTAAAAGAACTTGAAGAGAAGAGAGGAGTGGCGGGTGAGGTGGATGGGGAGCCAGTGAAGGGACTCGCAGAGGGGAGTGGCAGAGACAGAGAGGCGGGTGAGTTGGGTTTGGGAGCCAGTGAAGGGACTCGCAGAGAGTAGCGGCAGAGAAAGAGCGGCGGGTGAGGTGGATGGGGAGCCAGTGAAGGGACTTGCAGAGAGGAGCGGCAGAGACAGAGCGGCGGGTGAGATGGATGGGGAGCCAGTGAAGGGACTCGCAGAGACAGAGCGGCGGGTGAGGTGGATGGGGAGCCAGTGAAGGGACTCACAGAGAGGAGCGACAGAGACAGAGCGGCGGGTGAGCTGGATGGGGAGCCAGTGAAGGGACTCGCAGAGACAGAGCGGCGGGTGAGGTGGACGGGAGCCAGTGAAGGGACTCGCAGAGAG
Source organism: Leptobrachium leishanense (assembly GCA_009667805.1). NCBI lineage: Eukaryota > Metazoa > Chordata > Amphibia > Anura > Megophryidae > Leptobrachium > Leptobrachium leishanense. The sequence continues at coordinate 4,154,147 of CM019070.1, read as the reverse complement.
GAGCGGTGGATGAGGTGGATGGGGAGCCAGTGAAGGGACTCGCAGAGAGGAGCGGCGGGTGAGGTGGATGGGGAGCCAGTGAAGGGACTCGCAGAGAGGAGCGGCGGGTGAGGTGAATGGGGAGCCAGTAAAAGAACTTGAAGAGAATAGAGGAGTGGCAGGTGAGGTGGATGGGGAGCCAGTGAAGGGACTCGCAGAGGGGAGTGGCAGAGACAGAGAGGCGGGTGAATTGGGTTTGGGAGCCAGTGAAGGGACTCGCAGAGAGTAGCGGCAGAGAAAGAGCGGCGGGTGAGGTGGATGGGGAGCCAGTGAAGGGACTTGCAGAGAGGAGCGGCAGAGACAGAGCGGCGGTGAGATGGATGGGGAGCCAGTGAAGGGACTCGCAGAGACAGAGCGGCGGGTGAGGTGGATGGGGAGCCAGTGAAGGGACTCGCAGAGAGGAGCGACAGAGACAGAGCGGCGGGTGAGCTGGATGGGGAGCCAGTGAAGGGACTCGCAGAGACAGAGCAGCGGGTGAGGTGGACGGAGAGCCAGTGAAGGGACTCGCAGAGAGAAGCGGCGGATGAGGTGGATGGGGAGCCAGTGAAGGGACTCGCAGAGAGGAGCGGCGGGTGAGGTGGATGGGGAGCCAGTGAAGGGACTCGCAGAGAGGAGCGGCGGGTGAGGTGAATGGGGAGCCAGTAAAAGAACTTGAAGAGAAGAGAGGAGTGGCGGGTGAGGTGGATGGGGAGCCAGTGAAGGGACTCGCAGAGGGGAGTGGCAGAGACAGAGAGGCGGGTGAGTTGGGTTTGGGAGCCAGTGAAGGGACTCACAGAGAGTAGCGGCAGAGAAAGAGCGGCGGGTGAGGTGGATGGGGAGCCAGTGAAGGGACTTGCAGAGGCAAGCGGCTGAGACAGAGCGGCGGGTGAAGTGGATTAGCCTGGCGGAGGCGTTCAGGATGGATTGTAGGGGGGAGAGGCGAGAGAGAGGGAGGCCAGATAAGAGATTATTGCAATAGTCAAATCGGGAGATTACCAGGGCGTGTATGAGTTGTTTTGTGGTGTCAGCAGTAATAAATCGCCGAATTCTGGAAATATTATGCGGTTGGTATCGGCAGGAGGAGGAAAGAAACTGGATGTGAGGGATGAAGGAAAGAGCAGAGTCGAGTGTAACTCCACGACAGCGAACTTGGTTTGATGGGGAGATGGTGATACCCTCCACCATGACAGAGAAGTCAGGAGGCGGGGAGGCATTAGAGGGAGGAAATAGTAGGAGCTCAGTCTTAGACATGTTGATCTTTAGGTGGTGGGAGACCATCCAGGAGGAGATGCCAGGCTATGGCTATGACTGTTACAAAGCCACTGCCACAGAGGCCTCCTAGGAGCGGCAGATGGACTACTGTAGGATCTGGTAGACTTAGAGTTGTGGATAGAAGGCATGTCCCACAGTCTGTGGCTCTTCTTAATTCTTTTGAGGCACTTTCAGAGTGTAGTGGTAAGACGGAAGTAGACTCAGACACCATAGTTGAGGAACCACCATCCCCTATGCCTAAGGTATGCAGGACTGCAACCACGGACAAAAAGGAAAAGGTAGGACTTGATAGAAGGCAATTGTTGCTGGGTGATTCTATCATAAGAGGTGTTGAGCTGGAGAGTAGTGGTTTGGTGAGATGTCTTCCTGGGGCTACTGCTCGTAGAGACGAGACGTATTCTCAATATTGTCAAACAAGCAAAGCAGCAAGGGGAAGTGGACGTTCTAGTCCATCTAGGGACAAATGACTTGGCTAGCAATGAGGTTTCTGAGATTAAGGAAGATTTTTGTGTTCTTGGAGGTGAAATACAGCAGATTGCGTCCACTGTGTCATTCTCTGAAGTTTTGCCTGTGCATAACATTCAAGATAGGCAGATGCGCAATAGGGAATTTAATTTGTGGCTTCGGGAATGGTGTCGGGAGCAAGGATTTGGCTTTGTGTCCCATGATAGCTCTAATTGGAGCAGAAAGGAACTGTATAAAAAAGATGGTTTGCATCTTACTCATAGGGGAGCATATGTTCTCAGTGAGAAGTTCAAAGGTTTCACAAAGGAATATTTAAACTAGGAGGGGGGGACAAAAGGGTGAAAAACAATCTGCCCGATTGTCCCCAAAACTAAATCGGAGAGTGCAAGCAACATGCGGGGTAAAAAATGACAAGCTCAGAGTCGTGTCTATAAATGCTCGCGGTTTAGTCAATAAAATCAATGAACTGGAGGCAATGATGGCAGCTGAAAAAGTAGATTTAGTGGCGGTTACTGAGACATGGTTCAGTGAGAAAAATAACTGGGACATAACAATACCGGGGTACTCTTTATATAGAAAAGACAGAGAAGGTAGGATAGGAGGAGGAGTGGCCCTGTATGTGAATAACAACATAAAAACGAACCAAATAAAAGTGAGCGAGGTGAACATAGAGTCAGTTTGGGTTACGCTAACATTTGGCAATCATACAGTAGCTCGTGTAGGTGTGATCTATAGACCCCCTGGACAAGTAGAAGAGATAGATAATCTGCTGTTTGAGGAAATAGCCAAAATGGCAATGAAGGGGGAAGTTATTATCATGGGGGACTTTAATCTTCCTGATGTGAACTGGAAAACCAAAATAGCTGGGTGCACCAGGAGTACAAATATTCTAAACTCCCTACTGGGATTATCTCTAACACAAGTAGTTGAGGAGCCGACCCGTAAAGAGGCCATATTGGATTTAATACTCACAAATGGAGGTTTGGTATCGGACGTTGTTGTAGGTGAAAATTTGGGATCTAGTGATCACCAGTCAGTGTGGTTTAATATAAGAACAGGGATGGAGCCGCACCACACAAAAACAAAAGTTTTAGACTTTAAAAAAAACAGATTTTTCTAAAATGAGATTTTGTGTGAAGGAGTCATTATCAGACTGGAGGAGTTTAAAGGGAGTCCAGGAGAAATGGGATTATTTAAAGGAGGCATTATTGAAGGCCACAGGCAATTGCATTCGGCTTGTTAGCAAAAACAAAAAAGGGAAGAAACCACTGTGGTCTCTGCAGAAGTGGCCAAAATAGTGAAGAACAAAAAGATAGCATTCAATAATTATAAAACAACTCAGAGTGAAGAAGATAGGCAAACCTATAAGATTAGGCAGAAAGAGGCAAAGCAATTTATAAGAGCTTCCAAAGCACACGCAGAAGAGAAAATAGCTCAGTCAGTAAAAAGGGGGACAAAACATTTTTTAGATACATAAACGAGAAAAGAAAAGTAAAACAAGGATTAGTTAGATTAAAAACAAAGGAAGGAAGGTATGTAGAAGAGGATAAAAGTCTCGCTGACTGCCTCAATGAATATTTTTGTTCAGTCTTTGCAGAAGAAAAGGAAGGAAAGGGACCTCAGTTAGGAGGAAACACTAACGAGACATTTACATATGAGTTTACAGAGGAGGAGGTTCTACAGCAGCTGTCTAAAGTAAAGACAAATAAGTCAATGGGGCCTGATGGGATCCACCCTAAATTATTAAAAGAGCTCAGTGATGTAATAGCAAACCGTTAACAGATTTATTTAACCAATCCTTGTTAACGGGAGTCGTCCCAGAAGACTGGAAATTAGCAAATGTTGTGCCCATTCACAAGAAGGGTAGTAGGGAGGAATCGGGGAACTATAGGCCAGTTAGTCTTACGTCAGTAGTGGGGAAATTAATGGAAACCATGTTAAAGGAAAGGATTGTTGAACATCTAAAAACACATAGATTACAGGATCAGAAACAACATGGGTTTACCTCAGGGAGATCATGCCAAACTAATCTTATTGATTTTTTGATTGGGTAACAAAAATAATAGACACAGGTGGTGCAGTAGACATTGCTTATTTAGATTTCAGTAAGGCTTTTGATACTGTTCGGCATAGAAGGCTTATCAATAAATTGCAATCTTTGAGCTTGGATTCCAATATTGTTGAATGGATTAGGCAGTGGCTGAGTGACAGGCAACAGAGGGTTGTGGTAAATGGAGTTTTTGTTACCAGTGGGGTACCTCAGGGGTCAGTACTTGGACCCATTCTCTTTAATATTTTTATTAGTGATATTGCAGAAGGTATTAATGGAGAAGTATGTCTTTTTGCTGATGACACAAAGATTTGCAGCAGGGTTGACGTTCCTGGAGGGATCAGCCAAATGACAAATGATTTAGGTAAACTAAAAAAATGGTCGGAGCTGTGGCAATTGAGTTTTAATGTGGATAAGTGCAAGATAATGCACCTGGGACGTAAAAACCCAAGGGCTGAATATAGAATATTTGAAACATCTGAGGGTTGGGATTTAGGGTTATTATTGCAGAGGATCTAAGGGTAAGTAGTCAATGTAATAGAGCAGCAGGAAATGCTGGCAGAATGCTTGATGCTGGCAGAATGCTTGGTTGTGTAGGGAGAGGTATTAGCAGTAGGAAAAGGGAAGTGCTCATGCCACTGTACAGAGCACTGGTGAGACCTCACTTGGAGTACTGTGTGCAGTACTGGAGACCGTATCTCCAGAAGGATATAGACATCTTAGAGTTCAGAGAAGGGCTACTAAAATGGTTTACGGCTTGAAGGAGAAAAGTTACCAGGAAAGGCTTAATGATCTTAACATGTACAGCTTGGAAAAAAGACGAGACAGAGGAGATATGATAGAACATTTAAATACGTAAAGGGAATCCACAAGGTAGAGGAAGGGAGTATATTTAAAAGGAAACAAAGTAGCAAAACAAGAGGACATAGTCTTAGATTAGAGGGGCAAAGGTTTAAAAGTAACATCAGGAAGCATTACTTTACTGAGAGGGTGGTGGATACATGGAACAGTCTTCCAGTAGAAGTGGTAGAGGCCAAAACAGTAATTGAATTTAAGCAGGCATGGGATAGGCATAAGGCTATCCTAAACAAAAGATAAATCCAGGTAAAGTATCCATGTAATTGGGCAGACTAGATGGGCCGAAAGGTTCTTATCTGCCGACATTTTTCTATGTTTTTATTACCCCCTCCCTCTCTCTCTGTATTACCCCTCCCTCTCTCTCTGTATTACCCCCTCTCTCTCTGTATTACCCTCTCTCTGTATTACCCCCTCTCTCTGTATTACCCTCTCTCTCTCTGTATTACCCTCTCTCTCTCTGTGTATTACCCCCTCTCTCTGTATTACCTCTCTCATCTCTCTGTAATTACCCCCTCTCTCTGTATTAACCCTCTCTCTCTCTGTATTACCCTCTCCTTCTCTGTAGTACCCCCTCTCTTGTATTACCCCCTCTCTCTGTGTATTACCCTCTCTCTCTGTATTACCCTCTCTCTCTCTGTATTACCCCCTCTCTCTGTATTACCCTCTCTCTCTCTGTATTACCCCCTCTCTCTGTATTACCCCCTCTCTCTGTGTATTACCCCCTCTCTCTGTATTACCCCTCTCTCTGTATTACCCTCTCTCTCTCTGTGTATTACCCTCTCTCTCTGTATTACCCTCTCTCTCTCTCTGTATTACCCCCTCTCTCTGTATTACCCTCTCTCTCTCTGTATTACCCCCTCTCTGTATTACCCCCTCTCTCTGTATTACCCCCTCTCTCTGTGTATACCCTCTCTCTCTCTGTGTATTACCCTCTCTCTGTATTACCCTCTCTCTCTCTGTGTATTACCCTCTCTCTCTCTGTGTATTACCCTCTCTCTCTCTGTATTACCCTCTCTCTCTCTCTGTATTACCCCTCTCTCTCTCTGTATTACCCTCTCTCTCTCTGTATTACCCTCTCTCTCTCTGTATTACCCTCTCTCTCTCTGTATTACTCCTCTCTCTGTATTACCCTCTCTCTCTGTATTACCCTCCTCTCTCTGTATTACCCTC